>JFHB01000121.1:0-91164 GCA_000729835.1 Atkinsonella hypoxylon
TTTTTTTTTTTTTGGGCCAAAGAAGAGACGGATTGGGAAATGTAGTCGGGTTACATAGCGTGGAACTAGGCTGTCTTTTGCATTCTGGGGATCACTCTGGGGTTACGGGCCGTCTTTTTATATCGAGCGCGGGGTGGGAAACATGCGATTTCGGCTCGGTTCGGATGGTCTATTTTTATGTTTATGATGATGTTTATTTTCACGACCCCATAGTTATTTCGGTGATCAATCATTGGTGCACGGCCCTGGTTTCCGATGAGGGGGGGTCCCCCCGGATTACTTGGCGCTGTCAGAAGTGGGTTAATTACGTATGTGCAGGGGTTTGTCTCCCACGGTGGAACAACTTTCTTGTTCACCTCATTCGGCATAGGTAATGTATTATGAAAGATTTTGATCCTTTTTGTGCCCTGTTCAGTCTGGTGAACATGCTTCCTTGCTGCCTGGTTACTCTGTGATAAACCTGTACAGTGTGGACGCATTCAGAGCTTAACGCTCGATTTTTTTTTTTTTCTTTATAAAGATGAAGAGAAATGCTGCGAACAGGGACTTGGCATTATTTTCTACCTGTATCCCCCTGATGGAGTCCACATTGTTGATAAATGACACACACGAAAAAAAAAAAAAAATTACAAAATAACAAAATATGTACGCTCCATCAATGAACAGCACTACTCGTCACGCTCGGGCTTCGAAGAAACTTCCCCATGCCCGCCTTGCCATGGTACCGTCTCAGGAACTCGTCCTGTGCCTGGTCGCACATGTGCTGCACATCCACGTTGGCAATCACGCCGTTCCGATACTTGATCTCCGCCTCCACCTTCCCCAGGTCGTCCTCGATGCCGTCTGCCATCCATTCGTACGTGTCACCGATGCGTCTGCTGCTCTGCACCAGCCACGCGCCGCGCTCTCGTCTGAACACATCATAGACTGCGAGCGCCATGTGCAAGCTGCTGTGGTCTGTGACTCGATCGTTTGAGAGCAAATGCGCCAGCACGGCTGCGTCTTCGATGCAGAAGCCTGCGCCGGCTCCATGATGTGGCGACGTTGCGTGTGCGGCATCGCCCACGAGGCACACGCGTCCTTTTGTGAAAGTCGGCGGCGGGTTGTCGCCCAGGTCGAAGATGGCCCACTTTCACAGTGAAGCATTAGCTTTCTTTTTCTTTTCTTTTTCTTTTTTTTTTGGGGGGGGGGGCTCTCCTTTGACCTTTGACCACCCTTTCCCCCAATACAGCAGATAGATATACTTACAACGTCAAGTCTCCGACTTGTCAGCTTCAGAAGGCTTTTAATCTCGGGTCCAAAGTGGGAAAAGTCCTTCAGTGCCGCCTCACGGGTAGACTGGGCCGTGAGCTTCGAACTATCGGGCCATGGCTCCGAAGTCGTGTGGAAAGCAACCACATTGACCGTTTGCCCGTGGTTGACGGGAAAAGTTAAAATGTGACCGCCTTTGCCCATCTACATGGCTCGTCGTCAGTTCCTCTATGCCAAAACATCACAAGCGAGGACGAGGGGACACAAACTTACATGCATAGCTGCATTCTGGGCCTTTTCGTTTCCAATAGCCTTGATAGCCTCTTCCATCGGCACCAGCGCCCGATAAGCATACTTGTGAGTATACGACGGCAAGGCACAAGCATGGCCAGCACCAAAGAGCAGCTGACGAACCTTGGACTTGATGCCGTCGCAGGCCAAGATGGCGTCGGCCTCGTGCTCGGATCCATCCGCAAACATGAGCCGGAACCGTCCATCCGGGCGCTGTTCGTACTTGTCAAGCCTCTTGCCAAAGTAAGCGACCTCCCTCGGCAGCAACTTGATCAATTCATCCAGGAAATGCGCTCTGTGGACGCCGTTCTGGCCGAGGTCATTGGAGATGGAAAACACAGGCCTCCCAGCGCCATTCTCCGTCTGCGCATCATAGTAATCAAACCACACCTTTTGCTTGGATGGCCAGAGATTGCGCGTGCACACCTTCTCAAACGCCTCGTGAATAGCAGGGTGGCAAACCTTCATGGCCTGCACAGCGTTGGGCGAGAACGACACGCCTGCACCTATTTCCTGAAAGTGTCCAGCTTGTTCGAAGATGTTGATCTTGAGCCCGCGGCGGTGCAGCGCAATAGCGAGCGTGAGGCCTGAGATGCCGCCGCCGATGATGGCAAAGACGGGTTGTTTTCTGGCTGTCATTATTTTGGAGGGGGGGGGGGTTTTGTTCTGTCTTTAACTTGTTTTCCTGGATGGTTTCTGGTTTTTTTTTTTTTCTCCCTTCCTTCTAAAAACTCTATGGGTACCCTTTTCGTGCTGGACTGGTTCTTTGGCTGCCCTTAAGGATGAATGAAATGCGATTTGTACTCGTATCCAGCTTAGTAGTAGAGTGCGTGAACCGAACCGAGCCGAACCGAACCTCTTCGTAGCTGCTGTATTCCGTAGATCGTGTGCGTGCCTGTCCCGCACAAAAAGATACCCGATCCGAGACTAAATTAAACGGGATTCCCGACCGGCAGTGTATTCCGTCGATTCATCGGCTTTGCTAGCTAGCGCGGGTGAAGACCTTGTATGGTGGGGATTCTGGGAAGGGGCAGAAAAGTCTGTATGTACATACATGTACTCCGTACAGGTATCGGTATCGGGCGTACGGATCACAGAACGCACAGAACGACTTTGAACAGACGCCCGTCGGCCGGCTGCGCTGCGCGTATGGCTGCATGCATACATATTCCCTTCCTCCCTGGCCCCGGGCTTTATCTTTCTGTGGACCATGCATGTGACAAGGTACCAGCCCAAGTTGACAGAATTCGGCTGACTGGCCAATCGAGTAACACGAGATTCGAGTCCTTCTTGTTCGTCATAACTCGGTACGGAGTAAGTCAGAGTAAGTGCCGATGTACTTGGAGCTACCTCTCAATGGGCAGGTTGCCAAGACGCGTCATAGGCGGAAGTGGTTATAGGCGGAAGTGGGGCCCGTGAGACCGACCTGCCAATCAGCGCGCCAAGACGATTTCAAGCTTGTTACCAGAAAGAAGGGGCTGTGGTCAGTGATGAGGTACCCAGCACGTCATTAATATCCAGAGGAGAGAGATACCTTGGAACGTATGCACACGCCAGAAGGATGCTTCATCTCAATACCCTAGTCAATTCTCCAAAAATCAGATTCATTGAATGGGGAGACTACATGACGAATAGACTTCCTCGTGTTGATTCTTTATTCTTGGGTGATCCGGGCTCAACGGAAGATGAATATCTCAATCTGCAAGTTCAAAGTCAACCCCAACCTCAAGCACCGGTATAAAAAAAGTTTATTTAAATTTAAATTTTAAAAATTTTAAAAAAAAAACCCACGCATCACCTCCTCCCAAGCTTCTCCCTCACAGCATCCCAAATCCACCCATCCACAACCCCCTTCCTCAACCCCTTCTTCATCCTAGCCTCCTGGACGTAGAACCCGCCAACAGCCCTATACATATACCACCTCCTCGACTCATTCTCCTTCTTCGCATCCCGCACGTAGTTCACCAACCCGAGCCTCCCCCGCTCAGCACGCAGGTCCCCCACCGCAACGCGACTATACCTCGGCTTAGCAATCACGCTCATCGTCGTCACAGTAAGCTGCGTAGACGCAGGCATGGCCTTCACGAATCGCTCCAGCACAGGCCGCGAGGTGCGTGCCGAGGGAGGGAGGTGAACATGCATGTGTGTCACGAACGGGGCGGTAGTATACGCGATGAAGACAAGCGGGATGACTCCCGCCACCGCAACTGCAGAAAATCCCGTCAGTGAGAAACCTTGAGAACTCAAGAGGTTCAGAATCCCGAATTCCCACCTGCTGCTGTTTCAGACACGCGCTTCTCCGCCGTCACGTAGCTTGGTACAACCAGGAAGATGAAGAACGCGCCCAACAGGAGACTCGTAAGCTTCAGCATGGCAAGAAACGCAACCCTGCCTGTTCCAGCATGGTATATAATCAGTCGTTCCGGAATTTCTGTGGCCCCTGATCAGCCTTCGCGCCATGTTTATTTATTTTCCCTGGCACCGTCCGAAATGTTCACGCTTGCACGCTCACCATGATTCTTGGCAACGTTAGAAGCAGCCTTCGCTCGCTTTTTCTGCTCACAATGATTCCTGCCAACGTCAGAAGCAGTCTTTGCTCGCTTTGCCTGCCCACTCAGAGGCTTCTGCGCATACCACCGCACAGGCTTCATCCCCATTTGCGCCCGCCGAACCAGTGCCGTCCGCTCCACCGCAAGTGGCCAGTGCCACCGGACTGGTCTTGCAACGACCTGCAGACTGGCTCTTGGGCCGATGATGCCTATGAGGAACATGGTGTCGACGGGGATGTGGTGCGTTTGATGTTTGATGTGAAACGTACAAGGGAGGTCCGACCGGTGCTGAGGATGAGATTTCGGATTCTCAGAGGCCCAGCTACCCTATATCTCTCCTCTCTCTTTTACCTCATGTATTTCATTTCCCTCTTCACAATTTGGGGCATGAGGTTCCAGGCTCTCCATAAATTCGTTTTAGTTCAAACCGAGAAGCCAGAATCTTTGCATGAACTTGTCTACAACACGGATACGCATCGAAACCGCAATTAATGAAAAATCTCCATTCAGCTCGCTCTTACCCCTTATCCATCATGCAAGCCTCCTCACCACATCTCCCAGCAAGAGCAGGAGACATCAAGCCTTGCTATTCACTGGTATCTTCCTCGTCATCAGAAAAGAATACTGTACAAATTTTCTGGGCACAAAGAGCCATGAGTCATGCCCATTGTCCTCGTAAATGTCATCCAAGAAAAATCTCGTAACGCCCCTTGCCCATCATGGCTCATACAAGTCATCTCAAGTCAGATTTTTAGACTTTGGATAGACTCGTGAATCGATCCGAGACAAAGGATAGCCCAGTCCACAAGCTGGTTATCCTATCCATGCTGATATCCCGCGGTCGATCCTTCTCTTCCCGGGCCTCTATATATTTCTTTTCCCAGTATTGCTTCGATCCTTTGATCATGCTTTGAATATATACGTGGTCGTTTCAAACGGCCATATAAAGGGAAAGGCCAAATTCAGGCCTAAGAAATGGGAAAAGAAAAAAAAAAGAAAAGAAAAAATAAGGCAGAGAAAGAAACGTAGCGATCCATAGCACTATGCAGGAAATGTCGTATAGTCGTAAACGGCCGAACCAGGATTCCAAAGCCAAGAAGATATTTGTACAAGGCGGGCAAGACAGGCTCATGTCTGAAGAGATGAATGACTCCCTTCTACCCGCGGTGATTCGAGACCGTGTCCTTTACATTGTAGCATCGGGTCAATTTCATCAAGGACATTTCATGCTCGCTATACCGCCGTCGTAATCCCAAGCTCGCTTCAAGCCTCCCTCGTACACACTTGCCACCGACTCCTGCCACATAGCTGGAGTGATGAAGTTTGGCATTGAAGTTGTCGAAGAATACTGTGTGTGAGGCATTTGTCCAGGACTCGGTGACAGAGATTGGCCAGTAGTGGGATCCGCAATAGTAGTTTGATCTGGGGGACCTGAGGAGATGAACTAATTAGCAATGCCGGCGAATCGGAGCTGGGCAGAGTGCCCGTTTGAGAAGGCGTACCGAATGAGGTATTCCAATTCCTGCCATAATCACGTCAGTAACGTCATCTCTCCTTACAACGACAAGTCTTGGAACACCGGGAAAACCTTCTAGCCATACTTACTCGAATATTCGTGATGGATTCCAAGTCGGTGGGTTGTTACCCAGAGCCAAAGTCTGCTGCATGTCCGGTGCTTGGCCGTTTTGTGGCATCATTACGAGTGACTGTACGATCGGAGAGTCACTCTTGCTGTCCATAGGGCCCACAGAAATAGGAGGTGTAACGGGATGACTGATATAACTGACATTTTGGTTCGAAGGGTCCAGGTGCTGATGGTCCATGGAGCCTGTGCGATGCACGGGACCAAAAGGATATGCCACATTTGCGCGTGGAGAGCTCGATTGATTGGACGGACAAGGGCTTCCATATGGAAACGATGGCTTAAGAACAAACGGGCGACGTATGTCGGCAGAAAATGCTTCACGAATTGCATCCACTTGTTTTTGCAACTCTGGCATAGGCCAAGCCTCCATGGCTGTTTCCATTAGCCTCATGTGACGCTGAAAATACTCACGCGCATCACTGTTAAGGTCGGGATCGGGGGAAACAATGGCAACCTAGACGCATAGCGGTCAGCGAGAACAGGGCTTGACCCTCAAACATGTTTGGCAAGTAAAGAGAAGAATCGAAATCGTGAGCCGGGACGTACTAGGTGGATGACCACACATGAAAGTGCTGCATACAATACAAAGCTGAAGCCGCGCTGCATGCTTTGCAGATCCACCAAGCCAAATTGTTTGACGACAGCTTCCTGCAAGCGGCATAGTGCCTTGGCTGCATTGTAGCAGACAAGCATGCGACGTTTCCATTCAGCCTCATCGGCAGTGGGGTCCAGAAATGATAAAACTGGTCGGTGATAAAGGATTTGCTGTAGATAGTAATACGAATGAAGATTTCCGAGGAACGGAGATGGCAGATAAGGAGGCGAGCTGTCGGGTGGATATGTAATGGCCAAGTCCACTGGTAATTCTGTGAGGTATCCCGAAATATCCTGCTCGATTTGCTGGAACTCTGGATTTACACCCCAGTCCTTTGTCCTTTTAAGCTTGGCGTACACTGAGCTCATTTTCCTGATATTCCGCGCGATACGAGCCAAGTAAGTAAAATTTCTCGAAATGTGATATTCACTGTCATCGCCGCCGGGAATCGGACGAGGAATGCTGAAGTCAACCGACCCTTCAACCACTGCCAAGTCATATCGGCCTGTTTTATCAAAATCAGCAATGAAGTGCAATATGCGGCAATGCCTTGGCTACAGAGCCCATATTGTGCCAGTTTATCAGCTCAATCTCTCGGTCGCCAATAACCTACCTTGAGGACCTCCCACCATCGACTCGCAGACGAAAATAATCTGCCATATCCTGGTTCGCAAGCGACATTCGGTAACAGTAAATTCACAGGGTATCCCCGCTTGATGATCTTCATGATGCTCGTCTAAACCTAGGTCTTTCCCAATTTGGACACATTGAACGACAAGCATCCAAGATCGGTAAAAATAACCTCGCTTCGGAGCAGCTTCGCGCGCCTTGAGGATTATTAATAGAGCTTGAAGCGTGCTTAGTCTCGGGATGTCCATGAATGAATCGGCGTGCCCTGTTGACGACCATGTTGTCAGCCCAATCCCATTTAGAACATCAAATTTCCCTCCACAGAGAAGCACCGGGTTTCGGATACATACTAGACGCCAAGGCTAACCACTGCTGACCCATGGCGGGCTCCTCTGCTAACCGCCCGCCTACGGCGAACAGTGCTTCAAGAATCAAGGGCGAGATGCTGTCTCGATTAGTGTTCCACTGTTGGTAGAAAGCGGTTTTATCCAGGACGGGTACGTATGGGTGAACATGGCGGAAATAAAGGTCAAAGTGGTGCATTGCGGTTGACTCATCCGGCATAAGCGCTGGCGGGATACGAATTTTATGGCCCGGTATGGTGGTCATATTGGGTAATATTGACTGATAGTCATCATCTTCCTCAACAGCTGGTTGTTCCTCCCGTCGAAACGAGGCCTTGTTCCGGAGATAAGGCGCTGGTGTGTGCCGAGCCAAATCAGCGGTTAGGTCCTTAAAAACACAAGAGCATACAACCTACCAGTCCCAATCTCATTTACTTTCAGACCGCCAAGCAAATCGGCGAGATCCTGTTGTTGGTAGGAGTCTGTGGAATGAGCTTCTGGCGACGAGTCCTGCCTTGGCTGGTAGGTTGGCGGCGACGGAAAGGCTCTCGGGCCAGCGTATGAATGATCCAAGACACCTGGGGCGGGAACTGTTGTGTAATGCAAGTTATGTTGACTTGGGTTCGTGTCGAACGACACTTGCTGGAAAGTTGATTGATCGCCGTCTGCAAAGCCACCTTGTGTGGCGTAGAGATCTTGCATAGGCTTCGAGGAGAGATCTTGAGTGACTTGTCCAGGCATCGACATCTGTTGAGATTGACGGGATGGGTCCAATGCGGCATCATATATGCCCATGGAGTCGGATCCCTCGTAGCCATTCGGCCGCACGCAATGGAGCTTCAGCCGTATACAGGCTGAGCAGGGCCAGGTATTAGTGGTTGCGGCATCGCACTTGATTTTTCTTTTCCGACAGCCCTCACAGGCTCTCATTACTACAAGAGCAAGAATAAGCAAGGGGGTTTGCACAAGGATGATAACATGTTGGTCATTCCTAGTAGTATACCTTTTAATCGCTTGTGGCGATTATGCTCATCGACAAACACATAGTCTAAGACAGGTTGTGTCAGCTGAGGTTCCAGCTACGGGACGAGGTCGAATCAGATCAGATAGCAGGCGATTCCGGCCGAGACTGCGGAAAGATGACGGGGTGGGCGCAATACTCAGATGAAGAGACACTGACGCTTTTGGGTTTCCCGTTGAGGAAACTGCTGCGGCGCAAACTGGTACGTACTCATGGGTGCTGCTTGCGCGCTGTGCGCATTATGCTGTAGATTCTGGAGGACGGAGGGATCAGTGGACATGACGAACGGCGGATTCCGAACGTTGAAGGTTGTCGCGCACGGCGACGGCGACCGAAGAACGGCAAGCGGGCGTAGATACGGTAGCGGAACGACTCGGTAGTGTGGGATTTGGAGAGTTTGAGGGGCACGGTGGCAATATTGAGGGTGATATGACGGTCTAGAGTTCGCCTAAGGCTGGGAGAAGGTGCATGAAGAAGCGGGAGCGTCTTGACGGCAGTCGACATCAAGCCGGCCAGACGCAACAGATTTCTGGCCGCTTGGAACAGCGCACAACAGGATGTGAGTAGTGAGTGTGTGGTGTCTGGTGAGTGATGTGAGCGATGTGAGCGATGTGAGCGATGAGAGCGATGAGAGGGATGTGAGTTGAGTCTGGTTGGGCCTAGCCAGGTGGCAGGCGGAAGGAGCGTTCGACTGCGTCGGCAACGCAGGATGCAGGACGCAGGACACGCAGGACGCAGGGAACCTTGGAAGGCAGGAGAGATCGAGCGCGGCAAAGAAGAAGAGTTCCAGTCGTTGGTTCGTTTCGTCGATCTGTTGCAAAGTTACCAGGGAGCGCAGTAGGCGGCAGTAGTGGGGGAAGGATGGACTGCCGCAGGGAATTATAAGGACGGTGGCGGGCTGAACGGCAGTCCTACAGAACGACTGGCGTTTGGTCTGGTGGAAGCTCAAACCAGGACCAAGACACGAGCAGGGCCCGGGGGGGGGGAAGGGCGACGCGGACGCAACGAAACGGTGGGGTGTTGAGTGGGTGGGCTGTGGATAGATGGATGGACGGATGGGTGGATGACAGGCCGTCAACGTCTGGTGCTTTTCTTTCTTTTATTATTAATGTTACCAAAAAAAAAAAAAAAGTTCTGGTTCATAGTCCCTAGCCGTCTGGTAATCCGTCTGGTAATGAAACAAGGCCCCTGGGCTCACGGCCAGCACCGGCAACAGCCAGATCTGGGAGGGGCTTGTACCAGGTGGGTACCAGGTGGGTCTTGGCGCAATGAGGGGCCGCCATTGGCCTCGCTGTGCTTCTGAAGCTCGCGGACAGGCATCTCCAGCGCATCATGTAGTACCAGTAGTGGCGACGGGAGTATAAATGGTCTGGTCGAAACAAGCCAGCCCAGCCCAGCCCAGACCAGAGCGGACCAGACCAGGCCAGGCGCTCCCTTGCCTGCTCCCTAATCAGGACTGGTGAGCAGATCGGGCTTTTACCGTTAGTGTAGTTGAACTAGTTGAACCACAACCACCATCACCACCCAAACCCCCGGATGCCGGCTTTGACTCAACTGTAGTCTTTCGTGTTAATTCCCTTGTTGCTTGTGGGTGGCCTCACCTGTAATTGTGTGCCCCAATGGCCGCCACCAACGTGTACAAGTTCCTACTGTACGCCGTGCTTGTGAACGTGGGCATCCGTTCTAAATGTATTTATTATGCACAGTAGTTCCCACTAACACGCCTTGTGGTAGTTGATGCCGGCGGGCATTGATCGGCTTCTGGTGTTTTTCCTGTGCTTGATCTTTCGCCAGTCTGACGTTGGGCTCTTTCCCCAAGCCGAATGCTTCAGGATCAGGCATAGCATTGCTTTCTTTTGTGACTTTGCAGCGGCGACCGTTTGTTGACAATCCAGTCGGACGAATCGCCATAACACATGTAAAATCATAAGGGTAAAAAAAGAAAAGAAGACATATGGGGGCCTCGGCTGCCCTTCCCCGAGATGAATGAGTGCGCCAAATTAGTAAACGGGATGATGCTATTATGCAACAAACATTTCCTCGGCCAAGAGGCACCCGAGGACAATAGCCCCACAAAACATGCCAGCTCCTACAATAACCAGGATGACCTGTTGGTGGAGCCGCTCGAGCCAGCAAATGTTCCGTTCCCTCAAGCGAGCCGGCTAGATTCTCAGAAACGAACGCCAAGACAAGCTTTCTTTTTCTCTTCCCCTACTTATGCGGCAGCCCTTGGTTCCTTTGGTTCCTTGGTTCCTTGGTTCCTTGGTTCCCCAAATCCTGGGGCCGCCTTGCCGTTGTCATCAGTCCATCATTATTACGGAGTACGCTGGTGGGAGACTGGGGGTTCCCTGCCTTGTACCAGGTCCACTAGTGGTACTTGCATGTGGGTATCCAGGTAGCGTCTGGTATATGTACATATTTACACACCATGGGTAGGCTTAGGTACTTGCAGTCAAGCCTGCCGGTGGTGCCTTCCAGGGATACAGTAGTTGACGTGTGTGTGGATGGTGTATGTGGATACGGTCGTGTGATCCTCGTTGCAACAATGAAACCACTTTGTTCAAGTGGGTGGGCCGGTAACGACGTTAGCGTTGCGGGCCGCACCAAATGATCCAGAACTGCATCCATGCATGGTTGACTGTGGGGTTCGCGTGAACCTGAGATCCGGCATCTACCGCCCCGTTGGTGAAGACTGTTCTAGTGACAGCACGTGTGCGGAGACATCCATTCTTACAGTACCTATTCCGTAGGTAGGTAGGTAGGTATCTTTACAGCTGTCCCGCCTCTTCCCTCTTGAGCAACCTCCCTCTCTGCAGGATGAAATGAAGAGGTCCAAACCGTCAAGCGCCAAGCGCCGTATGCTGCTTCGTAAGGAGTGCTCCTCCGTACGCGGCGGGAAACTAATAAAGCAGGGGCTACGGGCGATTTGTACATCATTCGAGAATACCCAGTCACAGCAAAACACGCCGAATCTCTGCTCCTTGGTGATATCGCTTTCAATTTTCTGATCGTCATAACTCGGGGGGGGGACCCCCCATAAGCATGTGTGAAGAATGACCTTTCGAACAAAACATCATATACCCCTTCAATGACAAAGGCCGGGATGAGCATAATAGCCAAGATGAGGGCGATGGGCCTGGGAGGCGGCAACACCAAGCGGCAACAAGACGCATACAACAGGAGAAGTCGTCAGTGTTCCTGCAACTAATAGGCTGCTGCTCCCAGACTATTGGGCCCCGAAAATGACCCGTTATTGTTATTCGCCGAACACTTCAGTTGAGCAGGCTGCCAGGCTGCATGGCATCCTCCACATTTGGACGTCGGTGATCCGTCATGGGGCAAGTTTCCACGGCGAATTATGGACAGTTCCCACTGGAGCAAGGGCAGAGAGATGGAGATTTGAAGAGGGGCGAAGGAGGGGGAACGAACCCCATGAGTGTTGCAGTCTTTCAACGAAAAGCTGGCCAAGATCAGCAAAGGGTTGGAAGGGAAATACAAAACAGGACTGGTTCGATACTGAAAGATATAGTCGCGCCTGCGAACCTACGTTGGTCGCTTGCAGATTGTATCATCCATATCCTTCGAGATGGTAGGCAATGGTGACACTGATTGCCAAGTATGACGGCGGCAGCCACATCAATCCTCAGAAAATGTTGGCCAAGCTTTTCATGTGAGTAAGTGTTGATCAATGTGTTGCGTCCTAGTCTAGATAGATACTAACTAGATAGGGGGAGCACAGGCGTTTCGGCTGAATGGTCCTCGTGTCGTGTGTCTGAGCGAAGAGGGACTTTGTCATCATATGACACTCGCGCGCGCGCACAAAATCTGAGCTGTGGCTCTTTCGTGCAACACCATTTCCGTTCGCGTATCTGCTTGGCACACACTGCAGACAGGGCGATGCATTGCGGAATTAGCATGAAAGTAAAGCAACTCCACGCCTTCGTAGCTTAAACACATTGGCCCAATAGAATGTCCGTTGCGTCTTGGCGCCCGTATTCTAGCTCAGCGCAAGATTGGCTGTATTGGATATTAAAAGTATTTGAGGCTGTAGTTACGGTGTGCAGGACATATCTTGCAATGATGTTTGTCTCGAGGCCAGTCGGTGCATCGTGCAAGGTTGAGCTCGGTGTATGGCCCCGACAGCTAGCTAACATATCAGCTTTTCACGAGATAGATCTGCCATCGTATTTGCCATGATGTTTCACGCCTTATTATGAGCAGGTATTGCCATCCATGATATGGGATTGAATGTCAGAGGTTGATAGGCAAGCAAAGATCATCATTGACATGTGAGAACTTGTGTTGCTGCAAGCGTCAATGAAGTTGAATTATGGAGTAATAATCCAATCATTTGACAGCTTCCCCTCCTTCACTAGCGTGCGGGGAATAAAACGGTACGCTCAAAAAGCAAGCGAGACAAGCATTTGCTTGGCATACCTTGGTCTCCATTCGTGACGAGTTGGTCGCGCGCCTATGGCGCAATTGAGTGGCGAAGCAGATCATTCGTACAAAAGAAACGCGAATAATAATACTTATGCCCACGCTTGATTCCTTACTTTTCGGTGAGTGGGCATAGAGAGGTCAGCATACTGTTTGGGTTTTCTTGCTGTGCGGATGCAGAAATTATCTGGCCAGGAGACGTTGGACTTGTACAACTTCGTCCTGCATTAGCTGCTTTTCCAGGAAGGAGGATGGCCCTGGCTTTTCAGCTTACGTGTGTATAGTTTGTTCGGTCAGCTTAAGCTATCCCGAATTCCTTATGCCGCCTGCACTGCCTGGGAGACCAACACCAGGCCGCGATAATTGAATTAGTGTTTACCGTGACCGCCTCGATATATGACTTCGATCTGTGAGAGCTGAAATTACATCTAAAGATAGCTCGCAGCAAGAGAACAAAGACCGAGATAGCGTGCACAGTCGGAATTCTCCATATTTGCTCGTCTTGTAGCTTGCATAATAACGCTGCCTTGCAAATGTATCGAAGCATGAGCTTAGCTAGGGGCCGATGGTGGAGAAGCAGATCAAGCGAATTGTGAAACGTGGAGTAAAGCCCCCTTCAATATTTTTTCTTCGAGCGTCACATTTAGCACCAGGCGGCGACATGGTGACACCCGCAGGGCCAGGGGTGCGGAGCAATGCTGGTTTGGTTCATCGGATATCCCTCATCTTCCAAGACGGCAATACATATCCGCCATTACAGCGGTTAGCCGCGAGATATTACTTCACTATCTCCTTGGTGCGAAAGCGGCTCCCAATCGTGTATCGGCAGGGATGCTTCGCCAGTCAGCATCGCTCGTCTGATTACTACGGATTATATCACTAGGAGGTAACGTCGGGATCCTTGTAATCCTTGTAATATCCCTGTGACTCACCATAACAAGGGAGTCGCCACTGTAAATCAAGGTCAATAGGGTAACAAGGGGCGCTTTGGAGTCAAGATACCCGTTTGGAGCCACTTCGGCACTAAGAACATCCTACCGACAAACGACCGAACAACGTCCAATCGTCGGCTATGTTAATGGCCTTAGCGTTAGAGGCTGACCACGAGATTGTGACACTGCCAACTTGATGTTTCTCTCCCAGTTGAAGATGGGTAGTGCAAGCCCTTACATACATTGTCACATGCAGTGAATTAGTTCGTGGGCCCGCTTGCGCAGCGAAACGCCTTGCCGAGGCTGGCGATGATGATTGCCGAGAATCTCTTATCGATGCAAACAAGGTAAAAAGGCCACTAACAGTATGGGGCTCCTGCCGTCTTATGTCTTGACATTGCAAACCCCATATAGCCGTAGCATAGTTAGCCTTCAACCTCAAGGAGAAAAGTTGTATGCATCATCTGTGGTCGACTGTGAAATAATTCGTTCATGCGAAATGGCTGTATGGTTGGATCGAATCATCCTGACTCCGCACCGCAGTTCATCTGACGTTTGCCCGATAGGACGGGAGCTGCAACGCAGGACTGTGGACGTCATTCGAGATGGAAAACATGACCCATGTCAAGTATCTATGATTTAGACAGGTGCTGTCATATTTTTTGTGGTAGTTGATACATTCTTTGGCGTGACGTTTCAAACCCACCGCGGTTAGCTGTTAGAGGTTTATCTGAAATAGTTCGAGAGGGCTTCATGATCTCGCGTATGGGTGTACTTACCACGAGACTGCTGCGAGGAAAGTTCCTGAGCAGCACATTGACCACTTCTTGTATCGGGTAGTTAAGGCCAGTCGCTTCGAAGCCATAATCATTCCTGCAACGAGAATGAAACATATTGCGGAGGGCACCCACAGGGTACTTTCGGCCGATATGCCACGTACGGGGGCGATCAGCAACCGAGGCTAGTGACTTCCAGAACCTTACCTAGTAGAACACTTTTCTGACACACCGTAACTATGGATGGGGTAGTGGTGCTGATATGGAGACTCCTTTAACGCAATGTCGGTCTGCTTGAATAAAGTATCTGCTGAGGTTTGTTTTTTGTCCCTTCTCCGCAACCCGATATTCGCTAAGACGCTTTCACCGTATCAGTGCATAAATTAACCCGCGCCCGAACTTGTGCACTTAATTTCTCCACAATTTTGATATTGCAAGCCAATACGAAATGTGACGTTAGCATAAGCGAAAGCCCTAGTCTCCACACTTTCCTCTTTAGATGGCAACTGCTAGGGTTTGTCCAATGATAAATGAAGTGAAGATTATAACTGGCTAGCCGTCTTCATTGTCTCGCTGCTTCCAAATCACATGGCGAAAGCAAGGACGGCATCAACCTATCGTTCGATCATATAAATACCCAACGCAAACGCACCTATAGACTAATTAACGTGCGAACACCACAAGGTATATTGGAACATTCAAGTTAAAACTATTAGGTCGAGAGGAGCCGTGTTGGTCGCCCTAAAATATGCAGCTTTAAACGGGCCGATATCTGCCCCAGGCCGTCTGTGCCATTCTACAGCGTTACAATTCTTCGCTACAGGGTGATCAAACCATGCCGGGTACCAAGGGGAGCAGTGCATCAATTTACAGGACCCATGTTGAAATCTGTCCCGGAAGCGTCGGAATAAGCGGCTTGTTGAAACTGCTGTTCAAGTTGATTGTGCTGCTGCACCTAGCAGCTTTAACAGCAATTGATGGATAAGATCTTGTTGATGGAAGGACGTCCTAACGAAGTCACTCTCGTCGCAGGAATGCTTATGGTCTCTCCACTCTACAGTGGGCTTCCTGCTATAGTAGTTGCTATGTTGATTCTCTTTGTACAGCAGAATCTCACCGCCTTTCCCCATAGATCTATCTAGGTTCTTTAACACTAAATCTTTAGGAATTCCGAACAAATTGCAAATCCAGTCTCATTAAAAAGTGGCTAAAAATCGTATCTCCACAGGACGGCCTCACTGTAAAGACGCAAGCGGGAAACTAACTACCAGACGCTTCTCCCTGCTTGCCCTTGCCTTGTGTGTTAAACCACAATCTCACCGCTTTCCCTGATAAATGCGGCTAGAGCATGAATCCACTTCTCTTCAACGTGCTGCATCGTTACATAAGCGGCTGCTAAGATAACCTTCTTATCACTACATGTGACACAGCTCAGGATTACCTGCCCCCCGGTTACTCCATAAGATCACAATGGATACCAATCTCTATAACAAAAGATTATCAAGTCTTTACGTGCTGTGGTTTTAAATTTATAGTGGAAGGCTTACAGCACGACAGTATGAACGGGTACCGACAGGGATATCCTTTATCAGCCAGCTGGTCTGTGCAGGGTACCACTTGCTGTCACCCCACTTGTCGACCAGCTGCCTGCCTTTATTCTCGTAACGTGCCATTGTCAGGACCGGGACAGTGCCTGACGCCAACCTGCTGCCGGCATATACTCCGGGACTTTCGTGTCTCCGCACGAATCAATCTTGGCATCGTGCACTGTGGCCTGAGGCATCATGCGGACCCACACCATTTTTCGACAATGTATGATGAAGTTAAGCACCAGACATCTAATTGCCCTCATTGGCCCATATCCCGGTCACGATTTGCCTAAGGCCTGATTTCACTATCAAGGAGATAACTGCTACGGCTTCGCTTTTGCTTTCGCGCTGCGCCAAGATCCCTCACTCAGCCCGGGTAATTTGGACAAAAATAGCGCTCACAGCACCACCATGGCCCCTGCAGCCTTGGATAATGCCAATCCCACGATATTGAGCGCGTCGCAATTGCCGACTCGCCACAAGAAGGCGTCGCCCCGTAAAGGACCCGACAATACATATTCGGAAATCATTTTCTCGAAGCCATCGTTCTTCTCCGGCCCGCTTTGTGACGAAGATACCATCTGGCCTGGTGGGGATATCGGCTACGACGGCAGCTTTGCGCCGGAGCCCATCGATGAGCAAGAGATTTATGGTAAGCACTCGGCGCTTTGTCTTGTCCCCTTCATCAAGTGATGGACATGCTGTTATGCCAGGCGTACTGACGGCGAGTGTCCCAAAAGACTTGATTTCTACAATTTCCGACCCGGAACATCCCGTGTCGCTGGGCCAGTTGTCGATTGTCAACATAAACGATATTCACATCACGCCATCTCCCGCACTTGGAGTGCCCGATGCAAACACTATCGTTCAGGTGGTCGTGGAAATTACACCCACGGTTACGCATTGCTCTCTGGCAACTGTTCTGGGTTTGGGCGTTCGTGTCCGACTCGAACAATGTTTACCTCCGAATTACCGAGTTGATGTCTTGTGCAGAGAGAATACTCACAGTCAGGATGATCAGGTGAATAAACAGTTGGCAGACAAGGAAAGAGTGGCTGCCGCTCTTGAAAATGACTCTTTAAAGGGTGTCTTGGACAAAATGCTAGAAACCTGTGTTTGAAGGTGGGCATACTTGACGACTCAGCAGCAAACTTCGACCTGCGAGTCAAACATACTAGATTGCGGCCATGCTCTGTTAGTCGAAAACTTCGCAATTCTATTGCTGCAAGGAGATATCCGATCCTCCCAGTACTGAGTTGAGTTTGAAAATATCACTACGAAACGCGCCGGATAGAGTATCATTCATGTAACGGTTCTCGATTTACCATTTGTAGCCGCGAATCGGGTATCGAAATGGCCTTTTCAATTGTATCGACCGTTCAAGATCGTGGTTCAACCCGTTGAGCCCAGTTCATAAGGTAGAGGGCACCGCGGGCGTGCTCCACGGGCGATCGTTAGTGCAAGAGATCACTTCTAGTACTACTGGTTTATGAAGGAATGAGAACACTATCGCTCATATTCAAACAAGAGCCGGCAGTCCTTTGTGCACAGCGCGCCACATATGCTTGGTTGATGGCTGTAGTTTTATAATCATGAGCGAAATTGGTTTTCGTTCTATAGATTACTTCTGCGTCTGATGAAGAATGATGAGGTAAATGTGATTTAGGCTACGAGCAGTTCCTCCTCAACGGCTAAATGGTCATAGACTCAGTTTCTTACATGCCACTAAGGCTCCAGTTCGTCATTTACTAAAGCTTGTATCCAACAAAGATGATGTCGGTCTGAAGAAACCGTTCTCAAACATTACTAAGACCTAATGGGACCCTTCGATGAAGCATTCCTCCTGTTTCAGCAACAAAGTAAGCTGATTGGGAAAAAAAGACCATGATCGTTTGTGAGGTACTCCAAGAACAGCGATTGTCTACGCATGACATCTGGGAACTAGCTTCGACAGAAGTTCCTTCCCAGCACTTCGGCGCTAGCCCTCTCTTGAAGCAGTCGTGGCTTCATCATAGGCTTTTCTGTCAAGCCATCACCGTCAAGCCATCGAGCCAAGGCTTAGATAGTGAGATAGCCACCTCCGGGTACCACGCCCGATCATTCGTTCTCAAGCAGAACGACGCCAAATCTTCACTAAACTAACAGGATAGATTAACCTTAGACGTTATGCGTCATGGGTGCTTATTTTCACGGCCGCTGCCTCCGTCTCCAGCAGGCACACGGGTCTGCGCCGAAGAAGCTGCTGCCTCACTGATTATGATCGGCCAGAGACGCATGATATACTTGCAGGCTGAGCAGAGGGATTTCCGGAGCCGCTCACGAGGGAGCAGAATCATCACAGCAGCGTGGCTACGACAGAGTGTGCTCTAATGAACGAATGGCAGGCATATAGTAGCCAACGTGGGAACTTGTTTTGCATTTGAGCCCGGTGCTATTTCAATCAGCCACCACCACACCACGCCAAGACCTGACTCTTGGCACTGCCTGCCGCTAGCTCAGAGATTCCCTACGAAGGAGATCTGGAGAAAACAGAAGTTCCCAAAAGCTTTCCAGCTGACCATAGCCAGGGTCGGGCCTATTGATCCCGAATTCCCAGAATCGTGTTGGAGGTCTCACCGGTCAGCATCTGTACGTTAGATGCAATGCTATACCGTGCAATGGGGATTGTAATCATCATGTAACCGACACATGGGGTAACTAAAAACCTACACATTGTATCCATTACTGCCCGTGGCCTCGCTCTGTTCCCCGCAGATAAACGATGAGCAAAATTGGACGGCGGTCAGTCGAGAGGTTAGTATGAGAAGCACGCTGCTACATAAAGCACTCGGTGGCTACAATTCTCCCCAACTCGGCACCGACTTGGGCCGGATAGGCGAACGAGCCAGCTTCCCTAACACTGTTACCAATGGCTACCAAGAACAGCGTCGAAAGTACAAAAGAGAGCTCTGTCGTTGAGTCCGTCCCCTCGTCTAACGACGCTCCGGGATCCGAGCATAATGAGAGCGACAACCTCCTTCGACCGCTTCCCACCGAAGAGGAATGGGCGATGTTGCCGCGCGTTGCTGGGACGATTCCCTGGACGGCCTGGACAGTCGCCTTTGTCGAGTTTGTCGAGCGCTTTTCATACTATGGCACGAGCGCAGTGTGTAAGTCGTTGCGCCCATGGACAACGTACTCACCGTTCCCTACTAATGATGCAACCTCCAGTCGTCAACTTCATCCAGAAGCCCCTGCCGACTGGCTCCACGACTGGCGCCGGATTCCTCAAGAAGCCCGGCTCGGGCGCCCTCGGCATGGGCCAGCGCGCATCAACGGGAATGACGACGTTCAACCAGTTCTGGTCCTATTTCACGCCCTTGTTCGGCGCCTACCTAGCCGACCAGTACTGGGGTCGCTATCTGACGATCCAGTACGCGAACATCTTTGCCGTCATCGGGCACGTCGTCCTGATCATATCCGCCCTCCCATCCGTCATCGTCAGGCCCCATGCGTCCATCGCCGTGTTCGCCATCGGCTTGGTGATCATGGGCATCGGCACAGGCGGCTTCAAGTCGAATATATCGCCCCTGATCGCCGAGCAGTACAAGGACTCCAAGGCCTACGTGCGTGTGAGAAAGAGTGGCAAGAGGGAGATAGTCGACCCGGCAGTCACCACGGCCCGGATCTACATCTACTTCTACTTGTTGATCAACTTGGGATCCCTCACAGGCTCGTTAGCCATGGTGTACTCGGAGCACTTTGTTGGCTTTTGGCTGTCGTTTTTGCTGCCCACGATTTGCTATCTTCTGTGCCCCATCGTGCTTCTGTACTTCAAGAAGACGTATACGCTGTCCCCGCCTACCGGGTCGGTCATGGGCAAGGCCGCCAAGTTGCTTGCCTTTGCGTACAAGCAGAGTACTGGCATTAGAGATGCTCAGTTCTGGGAGCGCGTCAAGCCCAGCAACGTTCGGGCTCGAGGGGAACCCGTGCCGGAGTGGATGACGTTTGACGACGAGTGGGTGGACGAAGTGAGGCGTGGTATGGTTGCCTGCAAGGTGTTCTTGTGGTATCCTCTTTACTGGCTGGCTTACAACCAGATGACGAATAACTTGGTCTCGCAGGCCAATACCATGGTTCTCGGCTCTACCCCAAACGATATCGTGTCCAAGCTGAACCCGATTTTCATCGTCGTCGTCATTCCCATCATGGACTTCGTCATCTACCCTCTACTGCGTAAAGTGGGCATCTTTCCATCACCCATCAAGAAGATCACAGCAGGCTTCTTTCTCAGCTCCCTGGCCATGGTGTCAGCCTGTGTCACACAGGCCTATATATACAAGCTGTCCAAATGTGGCGACAAGATCAACAAATTGACCAAAGCCGGTCGCAAGGACTGCACAGCTCCAATCTCTGTATGGGTCCAGGTCTTCCCCTATGGCTTGATCGGCATGTCCGAGGTTCTGGCATCCATCACCAAGCTCGAGTACGTCTTCCTCCCTCTCCTCTCCTCTCCTCTCCTCTCCTCTCCTCTCTTTTCCGTTCCGATGAGCAACATGCTGACCGCCATGGGGAATAGATACGCCTACACAAAGGCCCCGCAGAACATGAAGTCGACGGTCCAGGCCATCGCTCTCTTCACATCCGCCGTGTCGTCTGCTCTAGGTCAGGCGCTCGTCGGTCTGTCAGAGGACCCGCTCCTGATATGGAACTACGGCTCAGTTGCCGTTGTCGCCATGGTTGGCGGTATTGGATTCTACCTGACCTTTCGTAACGCCGATAGAGAAGAAGACAGCATGAACAACCAGAAGGAGAGTACTTTTCTCGGCACCCAGGCTCGCGAGACGGAAGCCATGGACAGTCAAGATGAGGCGACTGATACGTCAAGGAAGAAGGCCAGTATGTGAGTCGCAGCCACACGAGGCGGAATACCATGGCATACGGCGTCTAGCCATGAGCTGCGTGAGGTGGAATGCAAAATTGACCGGCATTTTTTAACATGTCTTTTTTCGCGATGGGCCCAGTCGTGCTTTAAACTACCTGCTATTTCTATTATTTTCATTTACAGTTGATTTAGCACAGTGCCCTCGCGAGAGGCGGCTGTGAAAGCCAAGACAAGGAAATACGAGCTAGATCGGCTACAGTGTAGAGTGCTAAGCTAAATAAGGGTCCTCCATTCGAGTATCACAGCACGACTCGACTAGGAGCATTACTTGGCAACGTCATCCACGCTGCCAAGCTGTCTTTGAAAGCATTTCAGCACCAATAGCCTCGAAGAGACGTCAGACCAGCTTCTAATCGCCCGATGGCATCCAAGAAATTATACACTCTCGGTGTAAATGAATTCACGGAGTAAACTGTACGTGGGAGGTGGGGGCATAACATCCTTTTTGTCGATCAATTTACATAACGGGATTCGGCGTGAGAATAAAAAAAAAAAGATAAAAAAAAAAAGAAAAAACCTCTTCCAAAGGACTATCGATAAATGGCTTGGTTCCATGTCCACCACGACTTCAACTATCGAATGTAATTAAAATAAATAAGAAGCAATCCAGGATATACGGAGTCACTCCGTACAGCCGTTTTAAAACCTTCCATGTCCATTTCCTAGCCGGCCATGTGACTTTCATGGAATCCTCTTCCTCTTCCTCTTCCATTTCCATTGCGAACGTCACATTGAGGGTGGATCCCGTCCTATAAATTAACACCCCGATGCTTCTGTAACAAAATCCCGCTAGATGCAGCGTTGTAGATTAGGTTTGGTAAAACCAGTCAGTGCCGATCTCTATGAGAAGCGTGAAGGCTCCAAGCATATGACCTGATAGCCCTCACACGACACTTATTAAAAAAAAAAAAATAAGGAAAAGAAAAAGAAGAAGAAGCAGAGTTTATCACCGAGTAGATGCCCGATTGGTTTTAAGTACTTAGTGACTTATATTGTCTAGCAGCGGTATTAGGTACTTTTCTAGCGTCATAACTTTTCGGCGGTCGATGCCTTATAGTATTTCATGTGTGAAGCAGTGTATCTCACAAGTTCTTGTACAAACGTACGCAAGGAACTTCTACTTGGTTCCCAACGCTCCTAAAGGGAAGCTCAAAAGACTGGGGAGGGCGCAGTGGACGTAAGTGGCTTCCCGATGTACCGTGTGACGTATCTTGGTTAACTCGCAAAGCTCTATACTAGTCAGAGCTTCAAAGGAGGCTCGAGTCATTAAGTGTGTAGCAATGTTACCGAGTTCCAATGATGCAAGCAAGTTCCAGCTGGCTTGCGCGTGCGTCTATTGCATTAGTAATTACATATCGCAGCCTTGACTGCGACCGCGACGGGGAGATTTCGGTTCGGAAGAACACGAGTCCATCACCATAAGCAATGGAAACTGGCCTTATTCTTTCTTGTGCTTGGGTATTGGGTTGCCCTGCATGTCGACAAGTCCTTTGGCGCGCATCACCTTGAGCGCATCTTGCAGAGGGTCGAGTGTAGGGTCCGGGGCCCTGTGGGAGCCGAAATAGCTGTCGGCCCAGGTAAAGTATTGACCGTAGTTGACGGTAAAGTATAGATGGTGAAGGGTGTGGTGCGCGGGACTGTTGATGAACTTCTCGGCCCAGTGACCCGAGATCATGTCGCCGTCGTGGATGAGGATGGTCCAGATCTGGACGGCCATAAAAAGGACCAGGTACAGATGTCGTTGTATCGGGCAGATGAACGGAAACACACTAGTTGTTGGGTGTCAATTGGATTAGGCACGGCAGACGAGACATGGCAGACGATAGTCAAGGTGGTGAGGGTAGAAAGACTCACTGGTATGGCAGAGACTGGACATATCCGTCAAGGGGATGGAAAGCCAGGGCAGCCCACGGTGTGGGAACTGGTGTTTTATACATTGTTAATATGACGGCAACGTCGCTGGCGCATATGCGACTCACCAATCCATTTGTGATGGGGTTTGTGGATGTATTTGTAGACTCTGGGGTGATGTTCCAGGCGATGAATCCAGTAAATGGCGACATCGTTGAAGGCCATGTACAGCACAACCGAGATCAACAGCCAGGTGTAGCCATACTCTCTCACGTCGGCGTATAACAAGCTCTTGCCGCGGACCTCAGCCAAGAACCAAGGCAGAGTCAGGATGTTGATGAAGGGAATGGCGGATAGCGACGACTTGATCTCCTGGTGGACCTGGTTCTTCAGGAAGCGAGGATGGTACTCGAGACGTCGATCGAATATGAAGTAGTATGACAGAGCGCTGAAGAAGAGGTAGAGGGAGGTCGCTCCCAGCTGGGTGATGATCAGGATCGACGTGATCTGGCGATAGATGTTGTCTCGCGGCCACAGAGACTCGGTGCTGGTTGCGCCGAGGAGACTGGAGCTAGAATGTGGAAACAAGGCATTGGCCAAGTGGCCGCCAGGCGCGCTGGGACGAGAAAAGGCCCAGACCCAGGCGTACGCTGTATCTAGAATGAGGGGATCGAGAATCTCGAGGGCCGCATCCATCGTGAACGACGTGAACGAGTAACTCGACGTGCTAGCGGCGCCGTGCGTGGGTTGCGAGGGCGGATGGATATGTGTAAGTAGTCTGAGGGTAAGGTAGAATAGTAGAAATAGTCTCGTTCGAGACGAACAAGGCTTTGGGCTTTAGAGACACACGCCCCACCACCCGGTTTGCGCGAGAGACGCTGGTGACCTTGGCTTCGCCGAGGAGTCGCGAGTTGTGTGGTATCCCTATCCCTTTGACAAGTCATAATAACGCCACATGAGGTTTCCCCAGCCAGGGACGTTGGCCGGTTACTGGAGCAGGTACTGGAGCAGGTACTGGAGCAGGTACTGGTGGAGCCTGGCGTGGGAAGGCCCCATCGTGATCAAAGTTGCTCCAAATCAGCTTACTGTATTGTATGTATCTCGCTAGATCCAGGGCGCGGGCTTGCATGCACCAACGTTGTGTGTGCGGAACACTGTTTAAAGGGATTACTGTGTGTACCTACTAGGTACCTTAGTAGTTAGTACCTTGTGTGCTTTGCTAGTACTGCAATTCTAGTGCAAATTGTCATAAGAACAAGTATCTCTCATTGTGACTGGATTATAAGACTGAACAAATTGAAATTTTCAATTGAGAAATTGGACGACAACGCAGGGGAATGAAAAGCCCGACGGAGCTTTCAATTTTCCGCCGCGCATAACCTAATCGGGGAAGGCTCACTATTCGTGTGCCCCACCGCCGGAAGTACCCCTAATGTTACTTCTGCGCCAGTAAGCCCTTCATAGAAGATCAATCGACGTGTGCACACGAGCCAAAAGTGCGTCTTGTTTCCCTTGGTCAAACAAATAAGATAGAAGTTCGCTTGGAAAGACAGGCTAGTTAGTCCCATGATCAATGTTGCAACGGAGAAGGGCATGCGCATAGCTCGCAAAGAACCCTAGGAGGTACTTCTGCGCTAGAATGACGTGCGCAGGGGCACCCTTGCTTGGCTGGTCTGGTCTGGTCAGGATGATGGGAAACTTGAAGGCTCTGGTGGGAAACAAATTTCCCCGTCGGCGAGAACAAGACAGGGCTTGTCCCCTGCCTATTGACTATTGATTGGTCCTAACACCGACCGGACATTTTTCTTCCTTTTCCAGACCGACCGCCGCTGCAGCTTTCATTCAAAGTCCGGTCGGGCCCCACCCCATTTCTTCTTAGGTGCGTCTTGGGAATAAATTTCTGACTGAAATCGCGATTCGCACCAAAATCCACAAACGAACAGGTACCATTACGCCCTGATCGAATGGACGGACCGATCGACTGACTGGCTGATAGACCAAGTAATGCTTCAATTCAGGCAATTGATTGAACAGGAAAGTATTCTAACTCATAGAGGGAGAAAACCAAAAAAAAAAAAAAAGACAAAAAGGTAGGCGGACGTGTTGCCAGTTCTTTCCTTTAAAGTGCGCGGAGCTTCTTGACTATGAAAACCCACGCACTTTTGTGTGTTTTCCTCGGCTATGCCAGGAAGAAGTGGGGCCCAATGACGTGGCTGTTGCCTTTGCGCAGGGCACCCTGGCCTCCGCATACAGGGTATGTATATATATGTAAACTTACCTCGTAAGCGACCATAACAATTGATTATATTGAGCTGACGTCATTTTTGGGTATAAAGGAATTACGTTCAATCTAATAATGATCTCGTGAGCAGTCCAAGAGCTGCCCTCTTGTTACAGGCACTGTTGTGTTTGTAAGCACTTGACGCCACACAACTGCACTAACGAGCGTTTTGCGACGGGTAAAGAAGTCCAATCCCATAAGTTAGCTACATGTAGCAAATTAATAGCACTAAACTAAGCCAGCCCACCCCGCATAGCCTTATTCAGCGGCAGAGCTCAATACGAATACGCCAGGCAGGCAAAAATGGGATCCGAGACTTTCCCGCCTACACCATCACGCCAGAACGCCATCCCTACGATGACATCGCCGCTAGAACCGAGCGGCTTACAGAGATAAGAGGCCACAATAGTGACGGCGCATTCGGTGCTTACCCGACGTTTGGTGAAAGTAGGCCCTGCATTTTGGGACAGTTCATGTCACATGTCAGCAATGACTGCATTGCCACGGCATGACTGAGAATGCAATGTGGTACCAAGACACGTGACGGCAGTGGCGCTTTGGATCCCTTTCTGGCACATACGCATGGCAGAAACATGGCTAATTTCGAATGTTGATCAACCAAATAGCCGGACGATTCAATAAGCAAGTGAATTTGTAAAATCATTCAGAGGTAATTACCATTACTATTAAATTTCTGCGCACTGATTGGTGGAGATGCCGAATAAATGGGGCATCACGTGTGTTCCACATCACCACAAGCCCCTATCCCCACGAGCTTTTTCCGTAAGATAGACAGTGCATGCTAACTAGCACTCAGACTACTTCCGACGCTGCCGAGACTGACTGCCAGGTCATGAACATGAAACAAGGCCTCGTAACGACTTTCCCTTTGTGTCCGAGGAGAGGAGAGGCCGACCGCGTGCAGGGAAAAGTGTATTGGAAAAGATCATCTTTCCTGCGCTGACTAATTTTGCATGTCTAATGTGTACGCCTGTCAGCATCCATGCAATGACGGAGACTTCCATTCTCGGTCATTTGCGGGTTCGAGAAAAATTAAAAAGAAAAAAAAAAAGGGGGGAAAAGAAAAGAAGAGAAGAGAAGAGGCCTTGTTGGATAGGTACACCCATGATCTAGCCCGTTCTCCCGCCCCATTCCAGTCTCATCCATAATCACAGCAAGCTCTAGTTATTCAAAGTAGCTATTGCAAATTAGCAATTACCAACAATCCTACCTCTCTACCGCAATATGCAATCTGAAACAGCACCTAGCCGCAAATGCTACACAAACTACTCGCACCACGCACCATAGGTAAATGGATCCGAGCACTGCGTTCACGCGCTCCAGATTTCAACTCCGACACTAAAGCCCGGTGCATGGTATACTCTCGACTAAAGTGCTATACCGAGCCTATTCTGTGTTCCGTTCAGTGACGCCCCCTGTTAGGAAATTGAGTTCCTATGTGATCAAAGCGTGAACCTACATGCTAAGACGTCTTTTGAGACTGTACCTAGGTACCTACCTCTATCTCATGGTAACTGTAATCAGCATAATCGGGAGGATGAAAACATCTTTTGAAAATGTGGATAGGACCTGTGCAAAGAATGATCGTGACGTCTCCTGGATGAAGAAAATGCTGGGGGGGGGGGCGGGAGGGGGGGCGCGCGACTCAACACTTTGCAATCAATGTTGGGAAACATGGAATGAGACTTGACGCCGCCAACTATGTCGCACATTCGCTTACAGACGTTCTTTCACATCTCATTCTGAACATGTACTCTGCAAGTTACATCTTGTCACCCTAAAACCCTATCAAACTCCGATCTCATGAAAGTTCCCTTCAAAAATTATCCCTTGGTCCAATACGCTACGAGGTATATAGTCCGCTTGCAAATGCAAACGCAAAGAACAAAGAATGCTGACATGATCTGTACTTGTAGTCAACAAGATTGACTGAGCCTCACAACCCTTCCGCCTCTTTCTCTGCAACTGATCGAATCAGGCGCTCATATTTCGTCTGCGCCTCTTGTTCCGGATCTTGAAGCTTGACAGACAAAGATGGCGCAACAGTTTTATTGTTACGACTTGTCGTCCAAAGCACGCTTGGCTTTGGTGTAGAATTCCGGTCTGTTTCTGGCTCCGACTTAGGCGTTGGACTGCTCGCTTTGGAATCGTCAACAGCGCCGGTACCCTCTTCGGGGTCAAAATCGGCACGTGGCAGTCTCATGGCGAGTAAGACATATTCTGCACGTGTCATGTTGTCCATAACATCATCCATATAACGTCGAACTTCATCTTGAGGCGCCACAACCCTTGCTAGATTCTCTAAATGCCGGCCCGATGTCGTTTGTAGCCGAATGGTGACGGGTTGATAGTAGTCAAGTTTTGGATCACCTCCATACTCTGAAGTGCTACCTTTGCGGACAATGAGAAATGATACAACGACTTGTTGTCCGGGCTGTGTTGGAAGAAACTCGAGGATGCTGTACTTCGGGAACAGGTACCTGTCACCTGTACCAAAATCAAATACTACAGCCGAGATGTCGGGTCGATTTGACGGTGGAGGTCCCCTGGATCTCAGAGCTTGGGCATTATTTTGCTGGGCAGGTGGTGTTGTATGAGCTTTCAATTGCGGGTTTCCAGCGGTTGGGCCACTTGCCGCGGGTGCCCGTAGTGGCGACGGGCCCGACAGAGGAGCCTTTGGAGTAATTTTGGCGTCCCTATGAAGTCTATCTAATATTTGCTTCAAGTCTGTAGCGTCGGTGAAGCCAGGCTTTCCCTCCGCAATGCGGCGAATCATGTCCCTAGTCCGCTGATCTTCCAGCGCCGTCTTGACTAGCAACACAACCAACGGATCACTTCGGGGCGGTGGTCGCAGCTCTGATGATTTCTGGTTGGGATTCGAGGCCAGGACAATGTCCAAGATGGTACGAACCTCGTCCGCGAAGTATTTAACAGTTCGCCCATCGACGAGAAGCCGATCAGCCGATGGACCTTGCTGGCCACCTCTTTGTCGGTATTCAGCGTTGATCTGGTCGATGATCTTCTGAAATTTGGCGAGTTCTCCATCCTTGGCTTCTCCCACAGCTACCCTTTTCATCAAGTCTCGCAATTCCGGGTCTCTGGATGCTTTTTGAGCTAGAAGCGCAATCACCGGATCGTTGGCTGAGGGCTTCGCTGCGGGCGCCGGCGGGACACTTGGAGCAGCTTGTTTGCCCAAAGTTGTTGAGGTGGGTTGATTGGTCGGACCAGCTGGGCGAGGTACTGTGCTGGGGCCCTGCTGGCTTACTGGAACAGAAATAGCGCCTTGTTTCGGGGATTGTTTCGATATCGATCGTGCCATTGGTTGCAATATTGCAGCGGTCTGTAAAGAAGCTTGTGTCGGAGATGCCTGTGGAGGGGCCAAGGCAACTGCGGTGCCCGATTGAGCTGGAGTGTGGGAAGTCCTGGCTGGAGCCTGTTGAAGTTTGTTCTGAGTCACGCCAGCTGCAGGTTGTTGGATTATCTGTGGCTGTGCTGGTATTTGGGATTGCGAAACTGGCGCAGATGTAGTTGCACCTGCGGGAGCAGGATGTGGTTGAGCTTTGGTTAAGCTTTCAGGATTTGGAGAAGCCAACGTGTTCGCAGAAGCAGCATTGGTAGCCAGAGCTGAAGCCGGAGCCGGAGATGGGACTGCCGCCGTTCCTGAGACAGTGCTCTCCATCACTGGCGAGGCTCTTGAGGGGATGTTGACAGCTGCAGCTGGAGCAGAGTTCGTGGGCGTCGACGGGCTTGGAGCTGCATTACTTTGCGATGGAGGACCTGAAGGTGTCAGTGCATCTGATGGAGCGTCCGCAGAAAGAGTCGTATTGGCGGCAGCAGGGGTAGATTGAGGCGGCATAGAGCCATTGTGCGGACCATATTGAAGTACAGGCCGGACAAGGGCTGAGGACGTTGGTTGGGGGGTAGGCTGTTGCCCAGCTGGCGGTATTGAACTCGACTGTTGCTGGGGATGCGTCTGTGGTAGTGCCGGGGTCTGTGATGGTTGGTTTTGTTGGGACTCTTCCGAGACTTGCTGTTGAGGCTTCGGCTGTGGTCGAGGGTTGAATCTCTGTTGCTGGTGAGGTAATAACTTGGATGTCTTGACAACATACATAGTGGCCTCAATAATATGTGGTTCGATCGTTATCGTGACGCTGCCAACTTTCATCATGCTGTCTTTTGGAGGATTGTTGGGATCCTCTTGAAGCACGCCTTTGCGTTTGTGTGGTTTTGTCCAGAACTTTTCGAATAAGCCTTCACTTATCCATTTTTGCCTTGACCTTGATAGTGACTCGGACAGAACACCACTGCGGGAAAAGTCAGTGTTGGTACATTAAAAAGAAGGCCGCGTTAAAAGTAAAACGGCCAAGAAAAAAGTTTACCTCTCTATTAAAGACTGATACTCCTTGCTGGACAGATCCGCGGCTTGTGCCTCCTCAACAGTTGGCAGCGGTTTCCCAGCTTCAATGGACTTGGGCAAAGGGGGCGGAGGCGTCGGGGGCGGTTGCAGTGGCGTAGATTCTCGTGGGGAAGGTTCGACAACAGTCGGCGTTGATGATCGTCCACGAGGTATGATATTCTTCCTTTTGGCGGCTTGCTCCTGTCGAGCGGCAGCTCTAGGAGGCAGTTTACGCTTCTTCTCCATTCCCAAACACACACAAATAGCGGTGGATATACAACGCTCGAGTTAGTCGGTAGACGACAACAAAATCATGGTCGATGTGGCATGCGCCATGTGGCTCGCGCAGCTGGCCCAGAACCAAGTTGGCAATAGAAGGTCAGAGAAATGAAGTCACGCCCGCAAAGGCAGTGATGCATCAAAGCAAGCGCATAGGTCGGGTGAGCAGCAAGTTTGGTGAGCTGCTATTTCTTGTACTCGACGAGAATTCGAACGTAATTTTGGCAACGGCAATGCTAGATTGGTGCGCCAGGATGAGGGAGGCGGGAGAAATTGAGCTGTCGACCCGTGATCAACTAACTGTTGGGCCAAGTCTAGATCGAGAGCGAAGGTACAAGGCCGACGGGGACAAGGGGCAATTGAGTGCAACAGAAGGAATGAAGGAAGTTTTGCCAGCACCTGCGAGAGAAGAGGAAAAAGTGACACTCTGGCAAGTACTTTCTCTTGTGGCAGCTCCGATGTAGATGTGGCACCGAGATTCAGAGACGATGAGTCGACTTGGGAAGTTGAGACTCTCTGTATTCGCTGACTAACCAGCCTGGACCATTGATCGCCGCGCCGCGCCGCTCGCTATTATGGGCTTCGACAAACGCCCGTGCTCTCGGTCGCTAGCAGGCACATGACACACACTGCTGTTTTATCTTCAAATGTTCTCTCGTACGTGAACTTCCTCTTGCCGTCGGTCCACCTTTTTTGTTTAGGTCACATATATTGTCCCTGGCATCGACGTCTATGCCAGTCTGCTCATCAATCGTAACGAACCGAGGTATCTCGTCTTTGTAGCATATTCTTCCAGAAAGTCAGCCACTCCCCGTCATGACTCGGTCCCTGTTCAGAATAGCTTCATTGGCTATAATAGTCCCGCTGGGGCTCTATCTCGTGTTCTGGTCGCTGGCTGTGATACCCTTCTTTCAACGACAGTCAGTAACCTGCGCAAACTTGTAGCCGTTTTCTCGAAATGACTACTAGGTGACTAACGTCGAAAATAAAGCTTCTTGTATGCGCACAAATTCAACACTCTGTTTCTGACAGATGTCAATGAGCCAGAAAGATGGGGCTTTGAAAGTTCGTCGACATGTCACCCTTCTCTATCTCATAATTCCTTTCTCATAGAAAAAAAAAATATTACCCATATGGAACTGATCGTACTGAAATTTTCAGAGCATCAGGTAGCTCCGTTCTACCTCCATACGCCTGACGATAACTACATCTACGCTTGGCATATTTTGCCATTGCCACTATACCATAACCATGAGGCCGATATCGTCAAAGGTGCTTCGTCTGAGGCTACTCCCCATGACATTACAGCTACCGAGTCCTTCCGGCTCCTCAAATCTGACCCTGATGCAAAGCTGATCTTATACTGTAAATTTTGCTACCTCCCCCTTATGATGAACCGGGCTTACCAGTCGTGCTTTTAGTTCATGGAGTTGGTCCCTCTCTGTCCATATTCTGTGTAGCTGATTCATGGGCACGATACCTGATATGCTGACCTTGCAGTAACAGAATGGTGGCCACATTGCTCAAATGTATAGAGCCGACAGTTATCATTCTCTGACCGACACGTCGTCCTATCATGTTATTGCGATTGATTATCGGGGATATGGCCACTCCACAGGAGTACCTAGTGAAGAAGGGTTAATCCAGGACGCAGAAACTTTGGTTGATTGGGCTACAAAAGTTGCAGGCATACCTTCCAGCCGAATTGTTTTGTTCGGCCACAGTCTGGGCACTGCTGTAGCCAGTGGCGTTGCGGAACGGTATACGCGCAAGGGCATGGATTTCGCTGGCATCGTCCTGGTGGCAGGCTTCAGCGATCTTTCGAATCTCCTGACGGGTTATCGTATAAGTGGTATCTTCCCGGTCATAGGGCCCTTGGCTGTCTGGCCCTCTGCTGTTGAGCTTCTGAGAGAAGCAGTAGTGGACAAATGGCACTCAGCCGATCGGCTTGCAAGCATTGTTCGCCATACCAGAAAAAGACTCCGTCTTGAGCTGATACACTCTTACTACGACCGGGATATCCCTTGGCTGCATGAGGAGTTGTTGTTCCAAGCAGCAGCCAATGCAACAACCACTGGTCTGAGCCAACAAGCGTTTAACAAGTTCAAAAAGACCGTGACTAAAGTAAGGCCCGGTGATGACGGATTCACCGCCGTGGTAAAAGCCAGTCCAGATACCGTCATTCGGCAGGAGCTGGTGTTATATGGTGGTATGTGTCCCATTCTTGAAGTGTTCAATCTGTCCTGGTATTGTCGTGGACTGACGTGATTCTAGGGCATAACATGATTGTTTCTTCATCTGTGATTTTAAGAGCAGTCATGAGGTGTTTTGACGGCATGTAGATATTTCAAATTCGAGTAACATATAGAATCTTAATGGTTCCCCTCTACTTTGATGATGAACCCGTTCTTCTGAAGACTGTGGGTGATGAGTGCCAGTGAAGCAACAGCAGCAATAGGGCTGCGTGCCAAATACAAAAAATCAACCTGGACCAGTCTACATCGTCCCATCACAAGGACAAGAATGCTGGGCTATATTGATGCTGTCCCAGCATCTTTCAAGCTGAGCCTCACGGTTGCCTGATCATGTCGCCATATGCATGGATTAAAAGGCCGCAGTTGTCATTTTAAGCCAGACGATATTCTCGAGCCGTGACACATGCATGAAAAGTCTGGTCAAGTACCAGACTGGTCCGAGTCCTGACTTGCCCAAGCGAGTGGACAAAAATCATTGCCCGTCGATCCACAGAGATTGGGTGACCCGAGGAGGGGTCGTGTCTGGAAGGCCGCAGTCATCAGCCCCCCACCTGATGCGTGCATAGCTCCTCAGCTCCAGGTCGTGTATTGCCCAATATCTCTCCCCGCGCAAGATAATCGCATGCTCCCTCGCGAAGAGTCGAACCCGTCCTCCACGTCATTATGTCCCCCGAGGAGTCCAAGCCCGTCGAGCGCGCAGTCGACAAGGGCAAAAAAGTCGACGACGTCGAGTGCGCATCTGAAGAAGACGAGCCAACAACCGCAGACGTCCCCGCCACCGCATCAACCTCGAGCAAGAAGAACAAGTCGAAGCGCAAGAAGGTCAAACAGCTCCTGGCTGGCAAGTCAGAGCAGGAAAAGCACGATGAAAACGTCAAAAAGGCCATTGAGGGACTCTCGCCAGAGCAGATGAAGGAACTCGCGTCGCTAAACCCAGGTCTCATGCAAGAACTCGCTTTGCAATCCGGAACCTCGAACCCTTCCCCAGATCAGATCGCTACGATGCTCAAGCGCTTGAAACTCTCCGATATTATGACAGGTCTGGCTGCGAGCGGCAAGAATGTCAAGGATATGGGCGCGTACAAGTTCTGGCAGACACAGCCGGTGCCAAAGTTTGGCGAGGACGTAAAGAAGGTTGAGGAGGGTCCGTTGAAGATTCAGACCGTGGATGAGATCGACAAGGAGCCTCAGCCGTTGGTTGCCGGCTTTGACTGGGTGACTGTTGATTTGACTGACGATGGCGAGATGAAGGAGGTATATGAGTTGCTGAACGGGCACTATGTTGAGGACGATGATGCCACGTTCCGTTTCAACTATGTCCCCGAGGTGCTTAGATGGTAAGAGAGATTTCCAGTCGACGTTCTTTTGTTCTGCAGCCCACAGAAAGATGCTAATAAGCTATTCAAAAAAAAATTAAAAGGGCCATGATGGCACCTGGCTGGCAACGCAAATACCACATTGGTGTACGAGCCACGCAGTCCCGTAAACTCGTCGCCTTCATCTCCGCCATCCCCGTCCACATTCGCGTCCGCAACAAGACCTTTACAGTTTCCGAGGTCAACTTTCTCTGTGTGCACAAGAAGCTGCGTGGAAAGCGCCTGGCGCCCGTGCTCATCAAGGAGATTACTCGCGTTAGCAATCTAGACGGTGTGTGGCAGGGCTTGTATACGGCTGGTGTTGTGCTGCCCCGGCCAGTCAGCACATGTAGATACTACCACCGCTCGCTCAACTGGCCCAAGCTGCATGAGTGTGGCTTTAGCCCGCTGCCGCCAGGTAGCAAACCGCAGCATCAGATCCGCAAGTATGCTTTGCCAGAGGACACAGCGACCAAGGGTCTCCGCCCAATGCAAGAAAAGGATGTCGACGTCGTGGTGTCGCTGTTGACACGCTACCTCGCGAGATTCGACATGGCGCCAGAATTCACGGCTGAGGAAGCCAAGCATTGGTTCCTTCCCCCGAAGGGCGCCAAGCAAGTCATATGGTCATATGTTGTTGAAGTAAAAATCGCCCAAGTCCTTTTCTTCTCCTCCAAACTATGCTCCGCGCCTCCCTCATCCATCATATGCTAACTTGACGCACAAAATAGGACAATGACAAGAAGATCACCGACTTTTTCTCCTTCTTCTGCGTCGAATCGTCTGTCATCAAGAACAACGACGTCCTCCGCGTGGCCTACCTCTTCTACTATGCCACCGAGATAGGTCTCACCACGCCCTTGGACAAACCCGCACTTAAGACCCGGCTCAATGCGCTCATCAACGACGCCCTCATTCTGGCCCGCAAGGCGAAGCTAGATGTGTTCAACGCCTTGTCTCTGATGGACAATGGACTGTTCCTGGAGCAGCAGAAGTTTGGTGGCGGTGACGGCCAATTGCATTATTACTTGTTTAATTACCGGGCGAACCCGATTGCCGGCGGTGTGAATGCCAGGAATCAGCTTGATGAGACTCATTTGAGTGGGATAGGACTGGTGATGCCGTAGACAGATACAGAGCCCATCCTGCCTTTAATTACAGAGGTCAAAACCTGGCGCCAAGCCCGCAACTTTTCATTAAACCACTGACTCCTCTCCCCAATTCTACACAACCAGCATTGTTGCAAAACTTGGACGTGGCCACCGCAAGTGATGTTCGGCTACGGAGTAGACCCCCATATACCAGGCGATACGCTCGTGAATCTCAAACAGACCTAGTTCATGTATGCTTCGCCATATGCACTATTTTCACCTTGATCGTCCTGCGATTGATCCCAAGTGTCTACATCTTTGCCCCGACTCTGAGCCAATGCTCGTTCAGCAACATCTGTGCTCTTGCCAACCCTCCATTCGAGGGCACCAGTGTTCCAACTTCAGCAACAACACTAACACACCAGTTTTAACCCAGTCCTTGCAACGCGCCGCACGTCTATCGCTCCCCAGCCAGTCGTCGACCCTGCACCTCCCCAAGAGCCCTTGTGCCACTGAAGAACGCAACAGCAGCAACAAGACTCATAACAGGCAGCGTTTGGAACAGGTTCCAAGCGCTATAATACAACAAGAAGACAGCCTCCATGGCAACGATGGAGCCGAAGAAGAGCGCGTGAGAGAGCGGCGCATTGCGCATAGCCTTTTGCGCATGCGAAAAGTTGCCACCGAGCGCGATCCACTACAAGCCAGCCAGCCGTTAGCGCATAAATTCAATGGGCGCATAAAAGATTTCAAGATGCCAATCGCTGTTGGACTCACACCGAGGAAGACGGCGGGCACAGTAGCCAGCACAGCCGACGCGAACACAAGCGACACAATCTTCGGGGGACTCTTAGGATCGGGTCTGAAGATGTGGTGAATTTCCGCGAGCTTGCCGTATCGTAGGGGCGCGCTTGGGCTGGGCGCAGGGCGAGTCGGGTCCAGCTTGACCTGGATGTCGAACACGGGCGTGATGGACCCCTTTGTTCCACCTGCAGAGCCGAGTATGAGCGTGGCTTCGAGGGGCGATTTTGACGCGAGAAGCTGGGCGGGGAGATCCCTGTGAGACTGTATTCCCCCGGTTAACTACACGATCCAATCGGCCAGACCTTGGCGAAGGGCCGGTCAAACGCCCTCCAAGTTGAGCAGGGGAAGTTGCTCAGCATACAATTTGCAGGACCGCCTTTCCAGACTCCTTGACGGTCAGAGGAAACGGTGCTTCCAGCCCCGTCGCCTCCCTGATAACCAGGAACGCCTGATGCGGTCTCTTGGGCGTGGGGCCTTCCTTCGTAGTTAAAGACACCTTGAGCGTATCCTGATGGTCGAAAGAAAGCGTCTTCTTCACTCGCTCCGCATCGGTGAATCTGGTTTACAATAGGAAATTAGTCCAATGTTTCCAATGGGCAGGATATCTCTATATCTTCACTTCGAATGGTGGGACCGGAATAGCTTACTTCTCAACGACATTGTCCGAGCCCTTGCTCACCGATACAGAGGCATCAGAGAAGGTCCATACTGAAGCGGCACGAGCTGAGCCCGCTAGGGTGATTAGAAGCGAAGCTGCCGAGAAGCGCATTGTGGTGCTGGTCCTTGTTGTCGGCGGAGGGTGTCGTCAACGGCTCGCTCGATGCTTGGGAGAGGACAAGCTACGGAGCTTGGGGATACGTGGTTGCGAGAGAGTGGAGCTGATTGGCGGTTCGAGAGTCCACCACGGTGGCAATTGCCATTGCATACTGTACACTTTCCGTCTCGTGTCATCATCACCTGCTGTTATGCTCAAGCACCGAATTCCTGTTGTACTTAACGAAGCCTTGCCTTATCGACTTTTTTCTTCCCGGTTACATGTTAATGCTGCCTGTCTTGACTATTCTTCCAAGCTCCATGTAAATATCATAAAATCAAAACGCCGCATGATGATGAAAAGCCCGCTCTATTGCATTACGAAATTCATTACAGCTCCGTCCTCTTGCCAAGTGTCGACTCAGAAGTTTCACTGCTTTGCTCCGCCGTCGACACCCTCTGCGGTAAATATTTGCCTAGATCAAGCCATTCGGCAGTGAACGCAGTCACAAGCTTGGCCCAATCCCTCACCGTTGGCAGATCCAGATGTTCCCCATCGTCCGCCATCTTGTGCCATATGTCGTGAGGAAAGGGGGACGGAATCAAATGGAGGACATCAACGCCCCGGCGCATGAACGGAATATGGTCATCTTCGATCACGTGGCCATAAAAGTCGTCCTTCTTCTTCTCAGTATTCCACAGAAAGGCCGTCGTAGGTTTCGTCTCGAGCAAGTTGAGTTCTCGCATGCGTTTCTCCAGCGCAGCCATGCTTCGATAGGTCCAGTGCGTGGGCAGAAAATAGGATGGAACGCTCGGCTCGGCAGTTCCAAGCAAATCGAGCAGTACGAAGAGACTAATTGAGTTCAAAGGCGTGTGATACAGGGATGTACTGGTGTAGAATTGTGATTCCCACTCGGCAGCAAGAGACCTGTCCCAATCAAGTCAGTGAGGACCAAGATGGAGGGAAGAGTAATTATCACCATACCTTGCCCCATATAGAGAGTCGGTAGCGGACCACTCGACAAAGGCCTCTTCCCCGTCCAAAAACAATATCTGCACTCCATGCTTCACATCCAGTCCATCGTCCTCGTGTCCTTCGGCCGTCCATTTCGCCGTCAAGGCCGCGTCGATACTCCTCGCCACATGCATCAGCATAGCACAGGGAGCAGCAGAATCAATGGCGCCAATGAAGCCTGGCGGATCAGCCAAGCTGTCAAAGTGCGCCACAAGTGTCAATCGCGACACATCGCCAGGGTTGGAGCCCGGTGGATCGCGTCGGAAGATGAGGTTGGAGAAGGGTACGTCCTTGCTACCACTGAGCGGCGTCTTTTGTGTCGAATTCTGCCACGTCAATTCCCAGTCTGGCAGCGTGGATTTGAAGAAGTCGACAAAATGCTGCTGGACTTGCAAATTCCCCGGGGTGCCAGGAACGCGGGGAATCAGGATGGGAGCTAGAAGCTTGCCCTTGTGGATATCGAAATCGTCTCCCGGAGATGGAATATTGCGGAGCTCATCGTCAACGAGTTTAGTAATCGCTGGAGCAGGTGATGCAGCGAGAAGAATCGTGAGAATGGGTCTCAGGCGCATCTTTGCGGCGTCAGCTCGAACTTTATAAGGAGTTCGTGACGGTCACGAACATGGCCATTCGCACGAGAGAGGCCGTCGGGGAGTCACCGTGCAAAAGACGCGGCCCTCGAGTCCGATTGAATGACGGGGAGGGGAAAGGTACAAGAAGAACAAATGTCAATCTCTGTTTCCCCACAAGTTTGCCTACCTATTGCAGTCGAAATGCATAAAATATAAAATGCACCCACAATCTTCGGTCACACTGTATTGTCGCCAATCAGGCACAGGCACAGGCACAGGCACGACTGGAACTGACCTTCGCCATCATATGATTATGATTTGTAGCCGCAGCAATACTTCTGCACATAGGAAATTCGAGCATTGGGAGACAAGCCGGGAATAAGTCAAAACTGCGAAATCGCTCCATCTGTCACCACCATAACTAAACATCCTGTTGTTCATATAATACCGCATAAATAATTACACATTGCCGCAATGACTCCCTGGTATAAAACAATCCAATGCTCCGGCTATTCGACCGCCGTCCCTTTTTGAAGTAAGTACAAGTTTATTGCTCCCATCATCCATATTCAGTTGCTCGTTCTCTCTTCTTTTCACACTCGCCCTCTCAATCCATTTCAATGTCGCCGCCAAGAGGCGTCACCCCTTCGTCCATCCATTTGCGGAAGTTCTTGTTATGTTCTTGGACTTCCTCTGGACTCATGTCCTTAGCCCAGGAGGGTTTATGTACCATCTTCTCAAGGAACTTGCTCTCACGATGCGCACTAAGGGCTTTTGTAAACTTTTCGCGACGCCCTATGTCTTCCTGAGTCTTGGGCGACTTGTCATAGATGAAAAACTCCGAAGTGCCAGGAGCCCAAATCATCTTGGAGCTCTTCAGGCAAATGCTAGTGGTTAAATTCTCACTGTACGAGAGCGGCTTCGGTATCTCGTCCGAATCTGAATCTGCGTCCCCGGATGGTAAATTGCGAGTGAGAACCACTTTTTGCAACTTGGATCGAGGGATGCCTTCTGTAGGTTCAACGCGAATAAAGGACGAAATATAATACTGCCATCTTTCGCGAACTTGCATCTCATCCATATAAAAGGTCGTCTCATCACGTTGCAGCCAACGCACTGTGGCTTCTGCCTTTTGAGGAAACTGCTGTACGCATTAGTACCAATGCCTTCAATATACATGGCATCTCATCCGGACTTACCCAGCAAATCACAAAGATATCTCCATCCTTGACGCACTTCTCCGCAAATTTCCTTGCCGAGATCTCTGTCTGATAGCTTGTCTCTTCCTTCTCCCGACCGGAGAGATATTGATGGATGAGATCAGGCGTCTTCTCCTTCGCATCAGTGCTGCTGCATGTCAAGGCCAGACGACAAAGTGTCTTAAGGAGGTCTTGAATGGTGTAAAGCTTCCATCCATTTTTGAGGTAGTAATGGCGCAAAATGTCTTGGTATCTATTTTCGTCAATATCTCCGGTGACATACTCCTCAATTAGCTCCACAGTCTTGGGCCAGAACGTCTCTGGGTCGTCGTTGGGCTCGAAGAACGTCATGTGATTCTCCGTGAAGCCGATATCTCGAGCGGGCTTGGGTCGGCTGAGTCGCTCAATGGCTGCAGACACAGTTTCTTTGCTTTCCTTGATGTCCAGTAGTCTGCTGTAGAGCGTCTGAAAGATGTTGAAGAAGACAAAGATGGTCTGGTTGCAAAAAAAGTTGTACCACGGCCGGGTAAAGAAGCCGTCCGCCTTCAACTCACCACCCTCATCCAGGAGGGCATTGTCCCCACTGACAACAACCGGCTTTGGAATGGTCGGCATCCAGCGTTCATTAGACACCTCTGAGACGACGGCCTCTTCAGGGCCGTCAGCCATTTCCTCTTCATTAGCCGAGGTCACGTCAGGCGTGGTCTCTTTGCTTCCTGACGCGGCACTATCCTCTTTCTGGCTCCTAGGCTTGCTACCGTTGCGTCCAGGGTCCAGCACGCCTCTCAAAAGGTCGCCTTTTCTGCCGTTGCGACGACTACGGCCATTTGTCAACTCTGCAGGAATTGAGTCCTCTAGTTCTTCTTCGCCCGAGTCAGACTGCACCTTTGGGAGCTTATCCTGATACACCTCCTCTGGGAGGTCAAAGAATGCGGGGATAAAGGTCTCAAAAAATTCAAGCATGCGCTCTTTTTCCTGTGTGCTATGCTGTCCATTGTGCATGCTGTACAACATCATGAGGCGAAGCAGCTCAAGGATGACGCTCTTGTTATTAAAGTCCCATACCAATTGGTGGCGAGGTGCTTTACCCTTGAGGATACGTTCGCGACGCTGCTCTTCATGCTTGGTCTTGATTATATCAACAAGATGCTTCGCAGTGAAATTCCTCTTATCATTGGACTTAACAAGGATGCCCATATGGTCAAGACTTTTGAGATGCATGTTCTCTGTCTGCGCATGCCATACCTTCTCCCATTCGCGCTGTGAAAAGCGCCATTCCTCATCCTTCTGCTTCATTCGGGCTAAAAGAACCGGTACCACATCGAAGGGATGGCTGTACATATCGTTGACGACATCGATGCCCCGCTCGCCATATATCTTCTTGCAGATGCGCTTGAATATTGAAGTACTTTGACCAGCAAGGGCCGCCGGCATGTGAAATGTCTCTCTCTCAGCCGGAGACATGGCAAGCATTTGTTGAGCGATAGGCTCTAAAAGCTGGATGCACTTCAGATTAGCCTCAATGTTGAAGTCGTAATCATGGCGTTCCTCCTCAATACGATGGAGACCTTCTTCAAACTGGTTCTTCCGATGAGCAACGAAGCCAGAATCCTCGCTAGCCCAAGTCGGATGTGATGCCCACTGGTCATTCAAAACCGAGTTGCACAGCTCATCTCGACCAGTGCAAGGTTTGAGACGTTCCCTCTTCGGTAACAACCTGTAGCTAGGACCGTAGCCACGGCAATTGCTCAAGGACAGCTTCTCAATCGGAGGAGCCGGTTGGTTTTCGATGATAACATCTTGCGCATCTACACCAACGAATCTTCTCCAAAACGCCATAAGATCCGGGTTGGCTCCAATGAATATAGCACCTTTGTGAAATAATGTATTTCTGTCAATGATGTTTTGGCTGAAGAGATTGCATAACTTCAAGAACTCGTTCATAGAAGACCGATTGCTAAGGAATTTCTTGACTCGTTCAAAGAAAGCAATTTCTTCTTGATTCGAAGTCACGGATGAGCGGGGAGGGTATGGCTCAGGCATCACAGGCGTAAGGGTTGGCTCAATGGTAGACAGATCGCCAGTCGCCCTAGCATGGCTGATCTTTGGCCGCTTCCCATTACTGCCATTCACACTACTCTGTGGAAGCCTATTCGCAATATTGACATCAGGAACTGTAGGTTCAGGAGCCGGGGCCTGTTTGTCACCCCGTGGTCGTTTCTTGTTGTCTTTGCTTGCGCTAGGAGGTGGTGCAAAGCTACCGAGAGGAGGCATCTTCTGGCCTCCAGGCTGGGGAGTGTGACTTGGTCCAGCAGGTGTTCCCTCCTCGCCACGACTAGGGGTCGCTTTGGCCTGTCCAGCTGACTCTGGGAGGAACTGCTTAAAATCTTCGAGTAGATCTGGTGCCGCATTGAATAGAGTCGTAACCTGGGCATACACTTCCTGAATGGGCTTCTGCTCCCTTTGATATGTTTGCAGAATCTCAAGAAACTGCTTATATATCTCTGGCTTATCTTGAAATCGATTCTTGATCTTGTTGACATAGCTAATGGCGTGATTGAATTCAACAGGACCGCGCCGTTCCATATTCGCCTGGTTACTAGTACCAGAATTGACTGTACCTGGAGCAGGTGCGGGAACTGGTGTCTGTCGAGCACCTGGAGCGTTTCCTGCCCCTGATGGTCCCTGATTTGCGCTTCTCTGAGCTGGATTGGCAGCCTCGAAAGCGGCGCTTTGAGCAGCAGCTTGCACAAACAGGCTGGCGCCGTTCTGAACAGGGGTGCTGAAGTTCGCATCTGGGCTTTCAATGCCATGTTGGGGGCGCTGCTGCTGCTGCTGCTGCTGCTGTTGTTGTTGTTGTTGTTGTTGCTGCTGCTGCTGCTGCTGCTGCTGCCACGAGCCGCCACGTTCTGGAAAAAGGAGCTGATTAGAAGGGCCCCCATGTCCGTCTTGGCCACGGCTTGCAATGGACTGTACAGTAGTGCCCATAGGTGTTGTGACGCGTATAGTATTCGGATCATTACCAGCACCACATTCGATTCTATAACCCGGTGGTAAAAAGGTGTTGAATCCTTGAATCAGATTGGGATGACCTGCGAAAAGCTCGGAGACACGGTTGATTACGCCTGGAGTATCGATCCTAGAAGACTGTTGTCAGAATAGTGTGGAAATAGGTAAGTGGCGTAGTGGCCCTAGGACATACGCTTGACTCTTAAAGTCTTTCATGATATCCAGAAACCGGTTGTAGACATCAGGCTGATCGTGGAACTGAACCTTGACTTGATCTAGATACGTCAAGGCGTCCTGCAAAAAGAAAAGTTAGCGCGGACAGTTGTTTGAAGTGTATTTTTGGCGAAAGTCTATAATTTGTACATCATAGGTCGCGTATAATTCAAAATAGAGTATCAGCTCAGGCCATGACAGGCCAGGCCCGTCCTGCCGGGAGAGTCTCTGCCCCATCTCACTCGATCTGGTGCAGTAGTCAACGCGTCGCTGAAAAATGTTGTATAACTTGACAAGATACAGATTATGCGCAACGCAAACTATACAATTGCGGTCGAGGAAACAAAATCTGCGTGTAAATCTCGTAGGCAAGGGGTATCGAAGACAAAAAGTAAGCGCAGTAGAGATGGGCAAGCCGGCCACGAAGTCAGGACCAGCCGAAGAAAAGGTGATGGCGCTCCTCGTTCGGATGCTCCTTCTCCACATGGGCGGCCTTGATCTACGCGTCCAACTCGGCAAGCTTCCTCTCCCTTCCCGCATAAAACACGATCGCTTGCGGCTCAAACAGAAACTTCGAGACGAAGAATACTCACATTCAAAATAGGCTGCTGTCCTTGCGTGAACCCACCAGGGATTTGATGCCCACCAGGCGTCACGCCAACAATGGCCGCGGCGGCGCCCTTAGCTCCTCGCTGGCCATCGTGCTGACTCTGCTGTTGGTGGACACCGCCTCCGTATCCAGGACCTCCCGAGTTGGTCGCTGTTTGCGAAGCATTCGGGGCCGTTTGCGAATGACCTATTGGGCCATAAATTTGATGCTGAGTTCCAGCACCACCATGCTGCAGAGGTCCTCCGAAGTTGATGGAGCCCGATGATGCACTTAAAGAAGCAGGCGGCGGGGGCGGATTACCGCTGTGACTGGCAAGCAGCCCACCGGGGCTGTGTATTGCACCAGAAATTCTGGATGCCACAGGTTGGTGAATAGGGATGGAACCAGCACTGCTCTGATGGGGGGCTCCAGGGCCGGCTTGCTGATACCTATCAGCTTGTTCTCTCTCTCGGTCGTGTTCTCGTTCACGTTCTCGGTCTTGATCACGTCGAATTTCTTCCTGCTGTTGCAAGGCGCGACGTCGTCCGTCCATGTCGCGATCGCGATCATATGGTGCACCACTGCTGCGACCGTGGAGGTTGGGGTTATTCATGCTCGTCTAAAGGCGGCAACAGCGTAAGCACGGTCCATGTTCCCTCAAACACCTTTAGTGACTGGGAAATTGCGATCGAGCCATTGCGTCTGATTCGAGTTGAAACGCGACGCCGGGTGTATGGTCGTTACGGCAGCTTCTCCCCAGACCGCGCTCGGTCGGCTAGTTAGAAGGGGGGGGAAAAGACTTACAGCTTCTCGGCACACCTGTAAGGGTGCAGCATCTACATGGATGCAAATGGTATAATTAAGAGAATGTACCGACAATCCAAGGAACCAAGCAAAACGAAGGAGTCAAACAGCTTGTGTGAAGCGGGAAAAAGAGGCGGGGGTCAAGCGAAGACGACGCAACCCGAAGTCGCTGGTGCAAACTTCAGTAGCTCTCCTGGGACACCAGAGTGGCAGAGGTGACGAGATCTGACTGGGCCTTGCACAATCGCCGCGGGTCATTCCGCGTCACGTGGTGATTAGATATCTGCTGTTTTTCATGGGTGCTTGGAGTGTTGGGCAAGGCTTAGCCACTCACAGATATCAGCACGTAAATGAGCCCACCGAAAATGCAGCTTCTCAACTTATTTTCTCAGCCTGTGACGCAAAGGATGCAGAGATACATGCAACCAAAGCTTGCACTACAATGAATTTAAAGAGTATGTCTAATGACAGCCACAAGCAGTAGATGTGACCAGTTGTCATTGATGAAACGTCCTTCATTAACCATTATTTATTTTAGCCCTTGAATCCCATCTCGCATTCAGACTACCCCAACTCCAAACGTGTTTCCCAGAACGTTACACCCTCTCACCATCATGAACTCCACAGTAAGATATTAGAAAGAAGTCATATGTACGCTGTGTTTGAAGAGACTCAATGACATATAATGCCACATTAAAGCCCTAATGACCCTGATGCCCGGATCTCCATGGCGTTTCAGCCAAGCGGAGGCAGAAGCTCAAGTGCGACAGTCAAGGTGCTCTTCACTAGTCAACTTCTTTTCAAGAGTACTTCTCGATAGAAACGACAACTTCGCCCACCTTGAAACCCCTTGCCTACCACATTATCCGTCGTGGGAACATCGACTTTAAGACGAAGGCGGTTGAGGTTTTCGAATAATCTTGATCTTGGGACGAGCACTGACTGGCGTCCCGTTCGGTAGATTACCAATGCCAGAACCAGCACCCGGGGTTGCAATCTTCGTGTCGATGGATACCTTGGGGGTCGAGTGCGGAGCAGGAGAAGCGCTGCCTGGCAGTGGCTTGCGAACAGCATCTCCCGTCGGAAGAGGCTTCCTGACCTTGGCGACGACACTTTCTTTTCCAGTAGCAGGCGATAGCTCCTTTGGTGCGCCAGATGGCAAGGCTGTCCTTACGCTAGCATAGGACTCTGGGGACACGCCAAGAATGAGGGCCAATCGTTTCGGATTGTGCGTTTTCAGTGTGACAATCTTTCGCCTCTTGGAAACCTTATCGCTGCTTGGATTTGAGGATTCTGTCTTGAATCTCTTGGGTGCAGGTGTGGTGATCTCATGATCTGGGCGAGGACGCTTGGGGACCGAAACAGACGGCGTTGCGCTGCTGAATGTATCTGACCTGGCTGGCGCGCCATTTGCTCGCGGTACAGCATTACCGACGATATTATCAACTTCGCTCTTGGGCGGCAACGTGACTGGGCGTTGTGGTGTCAAAGAAGGTTTGGTGTGAATCTTGATCGATGGGGCTCGTGGGAGAGGGATGGGTCGAGAAGGAGCAGAGGGTAGAGGCGCCAGCGTCAGCGGGTTCTTTGGCTGTGTCCTATAGTATGCCTTGAAATTCACCATCAATCTGTCGGCCAATTTTTGAGCAGGTCGCTCCACTCTCCAGGCCTTTGGTAGATTGAGTGTGAGCACCCAATCATTAGCCTCTTCAAACATCATGGCTGCGAGATCGAGTAAAGTCTCGACCTCGCTCCGGCCGAGACCGGTGTGATCCAAAGCCTTCCGCATAGCGGTGCTGTAATGTCTTTCATCACCAGAGTAGGTCTCATTCATCTCTTTGCGCAAAGCCTTGAGAGCAGCATCAAGGTTTTCCTTGCGAGCAAACATCTCTTGTCTTGCCTCAATCTCCTGCGCACTATCTTGTACTAGGAGGAGTGGATCATCAGCTTCTTCGGGAGGGGGGTCGTTCTTGACGACCTTGGAATGCTCTCCGAATGCAATAGCTGCAAGGCCACTGGCCATCGCCTGAAGTAGTTTATTCCGCACAAAAGGAGACCTGTCTGTCATAAGTGCGTAGAGAAAAAACGTGAAGAATGTCGGATCCATCATCGCACCGAGATCCACTAGTGCCTCAAAACACTTGATTCGAATCAAGTCAGAAGTGCCGTCTAAAAGATACTGTCCGAATTCAGAGTAGCTTTGAGGAATGACTTCGGCTTTCATAAGTCGCTGTTTAGCATCCAGCCCAGCAATCGTCCAGATGTTCTGATAAGAGTTGGTCCACTCATCGCGCCGAAGTATACGGTCAATTTGCTCCATAGCTTCTTCGAGAAACTTGTGCTCTTCCTCGTCTAGCGCTTTACTTTGTCGCGAAAGCCAGTCGTCTTGCTTCGACGGAATAAGTGAAGTTGCTAGAGCTTCTACCAATGTCGCGATATAGAAATGATCAGAATATGGATTGTCTTCATTATTGTTGAATAACAACTGGTCCAAAATGAATCGACGAGCTTCCAACGGGCAGCGGTGTGTGTGATCTCGCACTTGAGCGATTGCCTTGATAACCGCACATCTGACCTGGTATTGTTTCTTGTCGGTAAAATCATTTGGGCACGGCTGGTTTGTTTGCTCGTAGCAGAACATCTCTCGAAATGCCCTCATTAGTTGTCTTAAGCCAAGGAGAGGGATATCCTTAATATTTGATTGTCGGGGCAAGGCCTCTGCTGCCATGGTTCTAATGCCATAGAAATATCGGCGATCAATCAGAGTTCGCACAAGGAAACCAGACGCAATGGGATGTAAGGGTCCGTGCGTCAGGTACAACATTGCATCTTGTTGTGCCACAACATCCCTATCTTGCTGAAGTTGGGAAACATACATGTACGGCTCAAGGGTACGTTTCATATCACAAGCCCATTCGAAATCCGCATCAACACGGATCCATTCATAAGACTCTTGGTCCATTTTCCTTTCAGTTTCGGGATCCCACTCGATCAGTTCCCAATCCCTGAGATCATCTGGACCTTGAAGGACGTCTCCAAGGCAGTACAATAGGGCGTCGTCTGCGTTTTCCGGAATCTCCATGCTTGCACCAGCGCTATGTTTTTCTTTCATGCGTCGAGTCCGCTTCAGTCGTTTATACTTTGTGTTGTATGGGATCTCAAATTTTGTGGACCGCATGGCATCCTCACGAATTTCAAGAATATGCTCATACGGCGTGCCATCAGCCTCATGGATGCGCACAGTCATGGGTCCCGTGAAAAGCGGCTGCGTCTCACCAACCTTCACTTCAGCCCGTCTTTCCTTGACAACTCGCAAGAAGTCATCTTTCTCCAAGCCAGTAGTTTTCTTTTCCACTTGCTGCTGTATTTGGTTCAGTGTCAATTCGACACAAAGCCTCTTCTTGTTAAATTTTGCCTTTACATCGAATCTAGGGCATCCAGAATTGAATACCCACTCCTTCCAGAAAGTCTCGAGTTTGTATCGTGACCCTTTCTCACAGACAGCCCGAAACTTGTTTGTGTCTAAGATTGTCGATCGATCACTGCTTTCGATTTGCGCTTTAGTTAAAAATTTCTGCAAAACCCTGGTAAGACCATGACCACCGGAGGCTTTGATCATGCGCTTATCGAGAATGAAGAAGACAACGGGCACCTTCAACTCCATGAATTCCATTTCGGATTCCGCAAGGTGCAGGTTTGGACCAAGATCATACAACGACGGACGGTTAATGTCGACCTTGACCAATTTGTCCGACATGGTCTTTATCCGAAATCGATGCTCGTTATTGCCACAGAGCTTCTTCATGAAGAGGTCCGTCATGTAGTGGGCGATACCGAGCACAAGCCAGAGGTCATTCCGAGTATTAGGTATCATGTTAATACCAATCCATTGGTACGTCAAAGTGAAGACGATCTTTCGCGTAGTTTCGATCTCGGTGTCAATGATGATTTCCGGATATAGCAAGCGATTGCTAATAAAGGCCAAAGAATGCAGTGGCACAGTGTCCTCAACCATGTCGTCTAAGAAACAAACTTTAAAATTTCCAAATGGGTATTTAGCGAAGGTGTATGTTAGGAAGTCGGCTGCTATCGTTAGAGCTGCAGCAGTATTTCTGACCCAGTCGCCACGACCTGGCAGACAGTAAGCATGGACTTTAAGCGCACTTATGCCAAGCTTAACCTCGTCCTCCTCTGTTCGAAACTCGGACGATAGGTCAATATGCTCAAAAGGTCCAATAGCAAAGCCTAGCTTCTGCACCGACGCCTTCTTCTCCGGCTCAAAGGTCATAATCTTCTTGTGATCATCCTGCGGGTCCACAGACTCTTCCATCAGAAACCCAGAACAAACAGCGGTCATCTCTCTTAGTTTGTCTTCTTCTGCGAGCATAGAACGCTCCTGCTGATCATGAGATTTGTCCGCCTGTGTGGCTAATGCTTGCTGAAGTGCGTCGCCAAGGGTACGAGGAAACTTGAGGGATATCCTCCAATCGCAACGGGCGCCATGATCGTCAATGCATGGGAAAATGCATGAAGCTGTGCCAGGTTGTATTGAATGACGTGAATACATGTGTGTGAACCGAGTATCTAGCGCGTCGACTCCCACAAAATGTAAGCCATCGCGAGGGTTCTTATTCCGAAAAGGAATAGTAATTTTAAATTGCTTGTGACCTTTATCAGCTGTGTCCAGATTCAACGAAGACTTTCTTATAATCAGCTTCGGACGATCAGCATCCCCTTTTCCACGAAGACTGATTTTCAACGATCTATAGACCGGTGTACATCCTTCGATCTCTCTATTCTCGGCAGGAACATCGGTCTTTCGATTGTGAAACACGTTTCGGGCTCGTATCCGGCGAATGTCGTAGTGTTCAGCTCTTAAATTCCAGCCATTCGGTTGAGATAGCTTCTTGTAAGGATCGTCGTATTGTGTCGCACCTTTACGCTTGTGTCCCTCCACAACCTCGCCATGCATCTCCTTCATCTCAGTAATGGTCACATTTAGGGTGTCGACCTCACAGTTGGCAGCATCAAGATAGATATCCTCGATCTTGTCGCAGAAGATCACAATATAGAGATCAGTGGTGCCACTGACTTGTCTCTCGCAGAAATTTACGTCGAGGTTGACTTCCTGTTTTATGACGAAAAACTCTTGCACCGGGTCATCTTTAATGGGTGGCAGATCATCGCTATCTAGCAACGGGGGCTGCTCGTTGTCGAGGAGCGACATCGTGCCGCAATTTCGTGCTATCTCCGTTCTCCGATACGCTCACACCTCAGCTGCCTCGTCCAGACAAGTGTCCTGGACTGCTCTGTCACAGAAGCATTCGAGAGGGCTTAAAGTCGCAACCAGTCGGCTCCAAGCATGTCAAAAGTGTCGACCATCGAAGGGCTATGGATTTAAGAAAAAAAGGGAAAAAGAAAGGCAATAGAAAAGGAACGTCAAATAGCGACGCGCAACTGAAGTTGAACAGTTAGAACTATACGGATTTACAGCAGCTGTGCGCTTGATATGACGTGGTTGGAGTGAGGGATCGCGCAGGCGTCAACTGGTAAGCTTGGGTTGCTCTGGAGCACAGACCGCTTGGGGTTGTCAATACCACTGTGGGTCTGGAAATGCAGCATCACCTAAGTGCCTGGGTACCTGGGTACCTACCATCACGCGCCAACCCGATTTTTGGTCAGAGCTCGGTCATAGTCACCAAGTAACTCTACCAGGCTTTATATCAGGGCTTCTATTGGAGCTTAGTGACAGTGACCACGAAAAAGTATCGATATGTCACAAGGGCTTTTCAAGTGGCACTGGGTCATTATTATCGACCTCTGACCAAAAATCGTGGTGGCGCGCAAAGGTACCTACAGCACCCTACGGAATACCAATCACAGAATTGTCCATCATGTGCTGTGACTCATTGGTTCTATGTCTCCTACAATCTTGACAGCTAACTATCTTAGAGACAAAGCTAAGCCCACAAATCGCTTATCAAACAATACAACAAAGGATCGCAACCACACGCCGCTTAATCCATGCTTCCCGGCGGATAACAAAATCTATTTATTGTTGACAATGCAGGAAATCAAATGTCGCATACTTATCAAATTCATAATACCACAATTAAAACATGCTCGGGTTAGTCTCTGCCAAGGTCCATTAACACCGCAACGCCATACCTGGCCAAGTCACATATACATACACGACTTCCTTCACCATAAAAAGGAGACGTAAAGTGGATAAGCAAGGTTTGACTCGTCCTGACACCATCACGATCGATTGTGCCGCTTGTCTCTCCGCTTCTTCCGTGCGCGGGCCTTGAGCAGCTCCTCGTCGCGATACTCCTCTGGCAGAACAAAATCAACTTCGTCCATGTCTGGAATTGCGTGACCCCATGCAAGCACTTTGCGACCAGTGCGCCGTGTACGATTCAAGGCACTGTCACGTTTGTACTTTTTCGAAAAAAATGAAGTGAACTCTCTTGGGGGATCAGCCTTTGGGGCTGTTGGTCGGGCAGATGCCTTTGACCGTTTTGCATTCGCTGCGGCTAGTTGTGATCTCGCCCAAGCTTCTTGGCGCAGCTGCTTGGCAGGAGACGCATCACTCATGTCGCTTTGCGAAGTCACAGCTTCTTCGGAAACTTCAATCACGTCATCTGCATCTCGATCCATGGCATTCGGACCGTGATCAGGTCCTGTCTCCTCCGCCCCATCGTCCCTAGAGTTTTTGCTTTCACTCTTTCGCTCCTTTTCTTGCTCACCTTGCTGCGCTTGTTCAAATGCAGCCTGCTGCTCAGCTTGCATGGCTTTTTCTTTCTCAAGCTTGCGACGCTTTTCCTCTAAATTCCAAGTTCGGAACTTGTCCAGTATACCTTCACAGCCTTTTATGAAATGCTCGCGAGCTGGCTCAAATGACTTCTTCTTTGTTTCCGTGACACCACTGACTCCCATAATCCGCAGCCAATCATGGCCTTGAAGCCCCTCGAGCAGTCGTATGATTTGGTCCCTCTCATGTTGCGCTCGGCCCTTTTCAGTATTTCTTATCGAACGCTCTAGTCTTTCAGCCCGTTTGTGCGATGGTTCGAATAAACTATCTGGCAAGGGATCCTCGACTTTCTTGCCATTTTGTTGGGTTTCCAGAAACCTAAAATCAATTCTTTGCGAATCAAAAACATCCGTGAACAGCGAATCACCATATCCGCGGACAGGGAATTCCAAATTAGAGGTATTTTGTTGCACCCGGGTACCACCACACTGTGCTTCAGCAACAAGGCGCCGCGGATTCGAGTCAAACACCACGATCGGGGTTTCCAAATTCAGCAGATCTATACATGACGTCAGCACCATGATTATAAAAACACCGCCGCCTACCATCAGCATGGTAAAAGCGAAATAGGAAAGGTAACACACGTTGTTCTCGAGGCTCATTTCCAATGACTTCGTCATAATCTGGAAAATATGCTGACAGGTCGCTTTTGAACCGAGTAGCTTCTTGCGATCGAAGTTTGCGACCCTGTTCCCGCACGACCACAGGCTGCGGTTGCAATCGGTCCAGCTCAGCCTTGATGCCATTGATGACTTTGGCCTGGCGTTTCGTGAAATTGGGTTCGTCATCACCAGACTTTGGTCCGCCAGTGTTGCACGGCGATTGGCACGAGGCAACTTGATGAGATACGGCAGCTGGTGTGGCAATCGGCGGTGAATGGACTGAAGGTGCTTGAGGCAGCGGTAGAATAGTGGTTTTCGGAGCGGTCTGAATCGTGGCGGTATTCGGTGGTAGGAGGGCCGGCGCAGGCACGATGGTTGGTGGTCGCCTTCGCGACGGAGGTTGCACGTTTGTTCGAACACCTTGCATGGATGGCGGGAGCTGCCGCGCGATGATCTCGACAGCAATCCTCGTCTTCTTGGGTTTCAAGGCATCAATATCGCCATCGGCCGGCTCAAGAGCTCGCTTCTGTCGTCCCCTCAGGCCGCCTTCATTCGGGGCAAAGAGCTCGACCGGGGGCCTCGCACCGCGCGTCAGAGGGTGATGATTATGGGTGTGATGGGCATGACGGGTATGGTGAAGGCCCTCAGCTCGCCGGTTGGAGCGGGTGACGGAGGCCATGAGCGATGCGGACGAGGCCTGGCATTGTCTGTCACAGCCTGCAGAGAGTTAAGGCTCGCAAATCCAAGACGACACGACTTTTTTTTTTTTTTTTTTTTATCCGCGGATGGTGTTTGTGTTTGTGACTGCAATTGCACAGGTGGCGACTCCCAAGGGATGATTCCGCTTTTTTCTCTGCTGTGGGAGGGACGAGATGCTGAGGATTCTGGGGCCCTCCAGGCTCTATGGCCGCAGAGGCCTGGGTGGCAGGAGCCCCTGAGCCCACCGATCAGATCGCCTGTGGCCAGCGCTGGTGAGGAACCCCTCCAGTCCGCTATTGTTCCACACGTCTTCGCAAGCCACGTACATTCCAAGTGGGCACTACCCTGTAGTGGTTTTCTTTTCTTTCCCTCTGCATTCCTGAGACTCATCAGCTGGATGAAAAGTTGGAGGAGGTGCACAGTATTAAATAAAGAGCGGTAAGTGAATCGTTAAAGATGACAATACTGATAACTTCGTGCTGTTTGTTGACTTGGTCTCTACAAGACGATGCAAGACGTTGACCCTCCATCCCGATTCTAAAGTGTGACGACATCAACGGACTCGTTATACACCAACCTGAATTGTCCACGTCCATGGACTTAACCATCCGTAGGTAAGTAATAACCGATGACGACAACTCTAGTTTATGTCACAAGACATTACACGAGAACCTTGGATTTTATCCACAACTATCCCCAGGACACAAGAACTGGTGCAGGTAGATGGGTATAGTACCATGACACAGTGGTGGCAGTAAGAGACCGAAATACCTTTACCAAAATCGTATTCCAACAAAAGGGGTATTGTAAAGCCACAAATGCCGCTCAAACTAAGCTTAACCCCCCTCCGCCCCCCTAATAGGCAAACTCTTAATCTTCTCCATCACCCTCTCTCCCGGCCCCATCTCCGCCTTCCTCCTCTCCTCATCCGCCCTCTCCTTCTCCAGAACCTCTCTTTCTTTCGCCGCGCTCTGGCTCTTATCTCGTTCTGCCTCTTGCCTCCTTTTCACCTCCTCAGGGGCCAGAACCTTATCCTTACCCCTGGCCAGCTTGCCCATCAATTCCTTGCCCTTCCTCCTCGTCTTCAAATACGTCTCGAGGCCCACCAGGATGGTATAACTCTTGGATATGCTCACGTGTGACATGTCCACGCCTTCTTGCTTGAGATTCTTGACAAAGGCACGGAAGTTGCTCGCGGGGGGTCGGTAGTGCCCGCTTAGGGGTGAAAGTGAGCTTAGCCGGCCGTTTTTAATCTTGATGAGACCTGCGGCGGAGATACGGCTGCCCTGCAGGAAGGAAGAGTGTTGAAAAGCGCCCGAGTCCTTGATGCCAACGTAGAGTCTGAAGGACGTGTCGGCGACGAAAATCCATGTGTTCTTCTTGACAGACTTGCGCAGAAGCTGGTTGAAGATGGTGGATGCTGAAATGTGTGTCACTTTCTTAACGCCTCTGGACTCGTCGAAACTCGGATGGGCATATTTAGCGGCTCTGTCGGCCTCGCGTCTTGATTCAATGGAGGAGTCGGAATCAGAGGACTGATTATCGTGATCGACGGGGTGATCGATAGGGTGCACATGTTGGGCTGCGGCTCCTGGGCTGAAGGCTGGGGTTGAGTCGTCGGTGGGCACGATGCCATGTATACTGTCCTTGAAATGTTCCGTTGTGTCAATTCGTGCTCCGTTCTTGACCCAGCACAGCCGCCCTTCTGCATCTACCCGGACAAGATAGTATTGCCTTTCCTCCCTAGACAAATACCGCACCTGTTCTCTCTCAAGTCTGTCTCTTGGACATGTGTCCAATTCTATGCTCTTGCCTTCGCCATAGTCCAGCCAGTAGAAGAAATTCTGCGTGGTCTTCGACTTTTTCCACTCCTCGTGGTACATGCGCAAGTTACTCCCATACCGGTGTTTCGAGTCCACCATTTCCAAGAAGTACTGCAAACCCATCATGCGAGCAGCCTGCCGTCGCTCGGCCTTGGCCTTTTCGTGACGTTCCTTCATTGCCACTCTGTCATCTGGGGATAACGCGTCGTCCAAGTCTGAATTGGAATCCGAGTCTGAATCTGAATCGTCATGGCCCGCGCGACGAGCCACCATGCTCGCCCTTTTCCATTTTTGGCGTGCGCTGACTGGCCGGTAGTCGACGGGATCTTCTAATGCTAAAATCCCATCATCCTTAATCCCATCATCCTTGATGGCTGTTTCCTGATCTACAGTTGCGCGCGGTTTAGTGCTCTGGCGAAACTGCGCTTCTCGAACGGCTGTCACCCATCGAGTGCTTGCATTCAAATTGTATCCCTTGAGTTCTCTTCTGGCGCGATAGCCTCTGAATGTCTTCTGGATAACCTGACCTGCCTTGGCCCACTCACTGTCTTGGCTCTGATTTTTAGTTTCCGATGTTGGCATGGACAGCTGCTGCCAGTGCTCTTTAGCTCTCCGCCGGGCCTCCACTTCCTTTTCCTCCTGGACTTGAGCTATGTGCTCAAACTGATCCTGCGATGGCAACACCAGGGAATCCATATATTCTTTGGACTTGGGGACTGATGTGCTGAAGGAAACGGCGCTGTCGCTTGACGACATCTTCCGATGGGTCATCTCATCTAATGATTATATGTCCTGTCTCTTACGCCGTAAGGATGCGATGCGATGGGCGCCCTCCCACCGCATACAGGGGCCTGGCGTCATCCAGCAGCACTAGGGCTCCTTCGTATTGGTGGGCAACGGATCGACGGCGAGTTCGCTGGGGAGGGGCGAAATAGCTGTCTGGCTATCGGGCGCCGGTAGCTCGATTGTTGGTGATGGCAGGACTCGAAAAGGGCAGGTGATGATGAGTGGCGGTAGATGTCGGCCTGGAACCTGGGTTCGACCCAATGATTCGCGATCTTAGCGCTTGAAATCCAAGTCTACTTCGGCGACCGAGATGATATTGCATGCGATGTCATATATCGTTTGCATGGACCCTTAAGTTTCCAAGTCGGGCAAGAAAGCATAGCCAGATGGGCCGCATAAGAAAGGCTGGATTGATGTTGTATTTTGTGTTTGCGCTAGTTGTCATAGAAGACACAGCCGGAAGAAAAGAAAAACAAGGAACGTATTAAGGATGGCAGAAATTTCAAGGATATGGGCCAATATGGCAAGGCGAGCCAGGTGCAAGGCGGGGGAGGGTGACGCAACGGGCCCTTTTGTATCAGCACTGGGATGATGCTCGAATGAAGGTGCTAGCTAACTAGTTAGCAGCCTAGCAGATCGCGGAACCAAGATGGGCAATGCTGGGTGGGTGCTGCGGAACTCCAATTGCAGGAGAGAAGGGGCAGACGAACTCATCCCACACTTTGCGAATCGGACTCGAACTTGATTATTTCGAATCCACAGCGGCCACTCTGCTATGAGTGCGCCGGGTTGAGTATTTCAATGCCACTGTCCCAGCCCGAACAGAGGCAGAGTTTGTGCTCTGCCACGATATCTCATATCTGATCAGCTTGTTACTAGTACTGTGGTATGATCTGGTCACCGCGCGTTTGTCTAGCTAACTTGTTAATAGTACTGTGCTATGGCCAGCTCCGCGCCTTCATCACTCGGATATCGTCCGTTGGATCGTTGATCTTGAAGCCCCCACCCAGCAACTGAGCAACCACCGCAAGCCCACACAGCCATTGCCGTGGCGAAGATCCCAGTTTTACCAGGTCTCAGCCCGGTGACGCCAGTCTGGAGTCCACACCGTTGCAATGTGGAGCCATCTCTTTGAGGCGGAGCAAGAATGTAGTACAGTAGTTAACATTGAAGCTTAATAGCCTCCTACCCAGGTAGGTGGCTGTAAGCTGGACCACGAGACAGTCCAGCCGTGAATGGGGCTGATGCGTTTTAAATGAGGTTCAAAGTGACCATGGACGAGCGTGATTACTGATCATGCATTCGCCCGCCGGCGGAAAGGAAAATCAAATATTATTGTTGCGCCCTACGCTGAAATTTTGTCTCGCTCATAGACTAACTTGAAGGACCTGGGACGAAGCCAATAAGCCAAGAAAATGCAGATATATAAAAGTCGTACAGTAAGTATAAGAAATTCAGCAAATGACATTAACACAGACGAGCTACTGTTTGTGACAGAGAACAAGTGTGATGTGGACATACATCGAGCATTGAGGTGTCCAGTATTATCCAAATGGCCGCCCTTTCATCGACATTGTTCACTCGGTGGTCATCCACCTCGTCAAGAGAACAAGAACTCTTTTAGGACAGGAGAACCCGAGAATTCAGGGTTGAGGAGAACGCAACTACACCAGTCGTGTAAGTATACACAGCCCCAATACAATGACCCATTCGACCATAGGTACCAGGCCCAGCTTGACAAACATGGAAGCCGGCCCTTTCAACGAGAACATGTAAACTTACTTGAGGAAGTATTGTAGACCAGTCCGCCTTTTCTCCAGAAACTTGGGCCGAAATTTGGAAACGAAGCTCTTGGATGGCAATAACGGCACTGCCGCTTCAAAGTTTGGAAACGTCTTCACCAGCTTGCTGCGGAAGTCGTCGAACTCGGAATAGCGCTTGCGAATGTTCATAAAGCTCCCCTATAGTAACAGTAGACAAAATGGTCAGTAGAGTTCCGTGGACATTCGAATGGCCGTGCTGGAAAGATGGCCACCGTACAGTGAGCGTCTCAACCCGCACGTTCCATACAACAAATGCTCCAATGCCCGTAGTCCCGCCATTCACAACAGTGTAGTCAACAATCTCGACGCTCTTTGCCCAGCATGCATTATTTCGATCGTTGTGCTCAGTCGTATCATTGTCCTGCAGTGTGATAGCACTGGCGTGGAGTATCGAATCGGCTGAGGGATTTCGTTGATGATTGCTAGTTGTCATCCAATACGGCGGCGAGTGAACGGAGCTTTTTGAGATTGTGCTTGTGGGAGAGGCCAAGTGATTGTCATCGCTTCGGTCGCCATCATGGCTCCGCCCCCGAATCGCTGTAGCATTTTGTTCCGATTGCACCGCGGCATCCAAAGTCCGGCCTCCAGCATTGCAAGCCATCTGGCCGTTGCCTACCATTCAGCCATGTGCGACTCGAGCATCATCAGATACTCGATGCTATGTGTCTTTTTTCGCTGGTCTGAGACGGCGCCAGTATACCCAGGATTACGCGCGTCTCTTTCTCCAAGCTCGAGCCCCGAAGAGTGTCTGCGCTAGGACGCGATAAGCCCGTGGATTCAAATGGGTAATTGTCGCGCTACTCTTCCGATCGAAAACGCTTGGAAAGTAACGCTGTCAGAGTCGCAACTTGGAACAACTATATGCAAGTGCAGAAGATGCTGTGCGCTGCTGAGCAAACAGAGACCCGCATAACAAAGCTGCCGCTTGGTAGGTAGGTACCTAGGTATATTACGATTTTGCAACTTGTCACGGTTGGGATGATGGCTTGGCGTGGTGGGGCACAGGTCGTCATCGAGATTGTTTGCTGTCGCAATCTGAGGGAAGCTGCTATTGTGCGAGAGTCCAATAGCATCGAGACGCATCGAGACGCATTGAAACTGCACCAGTGTACGGAATATTGTCGTGGAATTACGATATGACTTGAGGACTGTAAGGCTGCACTTTCGTACCGACCCAATTTTTTTTTCGCTCGCTCGAGAGGTCGACCTCGAGTAACCGGCTTAGAAAAGCGGGGTTGTGATGTAGCTCTTCGTAAATCAAAAATAATTGTCAGCAGTGGAAAGTCGGTTCTTCTCAATAATCAAACAAATGATCAAAGCATGCATGCGAATAGGCAACGTCAGACACCTCCCGCAAACGCCATTTCTTCCGGCGAAGGGCTTTGCGACATATTTATACATGATATTCTCTCGAAGCCTTGAATCGTGTTCGAGTTCAACGCAGTATGTGCGGACCTTCGAAGGTTTATACCAAGTCTGACGCGTGGTAGACAGATGCTCGATGAAAAACCTCGTTGAGAAAAGTGAATGCGACCGTCATTCTGCGGCTGAAAGACAAGGATGCCAACCAGAGTATTCATGGTCCGTCGCGGGGGAGCAACGATGCGCAACCCTGGCACAGCAAAAGGTGACCCTTGTAAGATCTGTACAATGTTCCCTGGGGCCTAGTTATACCATTCTTCAGGCCTCGTGTTCGGCGATCACTTCCGACGTGGTCGTGATCTCACGCTGGCCTCTCACCAAATGCCTTGATACACCACCATCTGCCTCCTGCACCGTCAAACGGGATTAAAGAGTCGTATCGGACAAAATATAGGCTGTTGGGAGGTGTCGTTTCTGAAAAAAAAATAAAAAAATACATGTACTGTTCGTACGAATCCAGATGGTGGAAATTTGACCCCAAGTTCACCGTTACGCAACCCAAGCCCCTTCAAACGGGACTACTATACGAAACCTTGCTCATGCTCGTATGCCAGTGCATCTGATCCGGGCGCTCTGGTGCAGGATATTTGGCCCGTCGTACCATCACAGCACTTGTCAATTTATTAATGCTACAGGTTGCCCCAACCCCGGTCGCCGGCTGTGTCAGCGATGCATCCAAACAATACGATATCCATACGGATACATATGGAGTAAATTGTTCCAAAAATAAAAGCTCCAGATGGAGTATGCCTAGCGTCGCTCCGAGCCTCTTATGCGCCATGCTAAAAACACGCAGCAACGGATTTTTGAATACGCAGCAGCAACTAGGCCCAACACGGAAGTGGTCCCTCCGCATACTAATTTCTATGCAGAGGTACCTCCTACAACTTCCCCTTTATATTTTAAGCAAATAGAGGTGCAGTAATAGGGAGGTACTTTTATGTACCAACCTATATATAAAGATACTTCTTGTGTTGTATGCAAGAGAAAGGAAATGCCTTTTCTATACTATTTTATAAGTAAAGATACTTCTTTAAGTTTGTATTGTAATATAAAGTGAAGGAGATATCTCTGCATAGAAATTAGTATGCGGAAGTACTACTTCCGTTTTGGGCCTAGTTGCTGTTACGTATTCAAAAATCCGTTGCTGCGTGTTTACGTACTCCAAGGGTTGATCGTCGTGTTCCAGATGCACCGAAACTACAATGCATTGGTCGATCAACTGACCACCCGTCCACGAGTATGTGGCGACCTGCTTCTGAGGATGCCCGCTCGAGAAGATTTTTGGTCGAAACAGAGGTCTAGCCGACAGAGAAAGGCGAAAGCCAAAGGGCGAGCTAGCGAAATTGCACCAGAAAACAGCGAACCCCACCGCAATAGTTATCTGGTAACCAGAATTCTTTGCAGGGTCTGATCCACGAGACGGATCAACTTTCGCGCCTGCATAATTCAGAAGCAAAGCATGCATAATGGACACGCTAACCATTCTCGTCAGCTAAGTTACAGAATATACCTAATCCTAGGATTAATTCTTGCACCCTCTAACTAAAAAGAGCTTTGTTGCGTGGCTAACTTTGATCCTTAGTGGCGGTACAAAGTAGCCGCCCCACACAAATCCACATACAACTTGGTACTGCATAATGTCAGAACGAAACTTGCATCGTCTTGTGGATCAGACCTAAATGAAAAAGGCTCCATGTCGGATTGATTTATTAATTATGACCAGGATGAGCTCGTCACGTTACGCAAAACTAGGCATCTGCTCGCTTTTTATAGTAATCCGGCCGTCCTCCTCCTTTCTCCTCTATCGTCTTCATCTTGTTCTCCGTTAATCTGCGTATCTGGGCCTCGTCGTCTTTCATGATACGGACCGCCCGTTGTGTTTTCATTGCATTAACTCGTCAGCTGTCGTTTTTGTCGATTGCCTTTTGTCTCTGATACCTGCATCTTTGCATTTGCCATAGTTGCTCGTGAGTGAACGATCCGCCATACCCCCAGCATCACGATAAGGCTCAATCAGCAGTTCTGCCTTTTGTTCATACTTGTTGGGCCTTGTGATTGCTGACAAAACATCTACCACCAGTTTTTGCATTTAGTCTTACGTACTCTTTTATTCTTCGAGATATCTTGACAGTTGTATCCATCCACCGCTACATCACGATGTCCTCCCTTCGAGCCGCTGTCTTGGCTGCTGCCACGGCCTGCCTTACCTTCGTTGCCAATGCCGACTATACAATTGATCCATCCAGTGTGCCTATGAGCACCAGACGTAAGACGCCTTGCTTGGTATTGTGGCGATGGGCCGGAGTATCTAACTCATTCAACAGAGAACTGGTGTGCACAGGAGCAGAGCACTTGTCCCCTCATCTGCCAACAGACTGAGCCCCGAACCACGTTGGTCAACACCTGTGATCCTGTAAGCATGCCCTTCTTTCTAAGCCCTGCCAGTGGCTGCATTTCATCTGACTGACTTGTGTAGAAAACTCTTCAGTATGGTTGCTTGTGTGGCGATAATAAGCAGCCGAATGTGTCAGAATACTCGCTCAGTCTGCCCTACTTCGTCTGCCAGGAGTGGGTGATTCAATGCCAGAAAGCCTGCGGCTCGAACGACTGTAAATCCGACTGCGTTCAGAATCACCCTTGCGGTGCTCAAAGTCCGCAGAGAGGCAACGCCACAAAGAGCACCAGCACCCCCAGCTCGGCTCCTTCTTCAACTTCTGGAAGCCCGAACACCATCTACACCAACGGACCCGGAGGTTCCGACGGCAGCGACAGTGGCAAGAAGGCAGCTGCAGCAGCACTTGAGGTTGGACGCACGTACGGGCTGGCCATCGTCTTGACCAGCCTTTTCGCTGGGTTTGCATTGCTATGATGCAGAGGACAGTCTGGATGCGGGGAGAAGGGGGAGGGGAAGAATTTGACGCCGAGAGGTTTGACCGACCTTTTGCACAACACTTTGATTTAGCGTATGCAGGCTTTACGAGGAGCATTGGTGTTCTTTTCTTGCACATCGTTATCTTTGTCACTAACAGATCTATGGTGATCCATTTTTTGCAATAATGGGCCGAGCGAATGACTTCATATTGGAAGTACGAAGGATGTTAATAATTGAATGGTTAGAACAAGCTTGGAAGAAGGGAGGTTTGTACGGGATTGCACGGGTCCCTAGGACTCGGTAGATATAATAGCAAAGACATGTCAGGACTTGTGTGTGTATCCTACCCGACACCACGGTTCTCCATTATAGCCGTCCTGATCCTCTCACCTCACGAGACGGACTTTTAAAAGTGCGTGCCACGAGCTGTTCACATATAAGGCGGCCAAGGCGCCGTCATCGCTAGCAGACGAGCAAAGGGTAATTTAATTCAAACCGGAATAATTGCCAGGAGCAAAGACGAGCTAGTTCGGTAGGCTCTTGGATGTGATTAGAGACTTGCTTTCGTGATGTTGCAGGGGCAGGCTGGTGTCTCATGTAAGAGCGGATATATCCGTACGTCACCACGTTTTTTCGTCTGAGATCTTTTGCGTTTTGGGGAATCCCGTCAGGTCCTGCCTGACATGGATTTGTCGAGTGTAATATTAGGAAAATGGGACTGGGTTGCATGACAATTGAGAAAGGTTATGGCCCCTGGCTTCATTCCCCAAGGCAGAAAATTTATGAGAAAGGTAGATGCCACCGGGGGGCCGGACATTATTAGAGCAAGCAAGTCCATGGATATTTTGCAGTTAATACCCCTAGGGAGATAGTTCTCTTTCCAACATCTGATGGAGTCAATCGTAAGTCAAACCTGCCAAGCCGACATGGTGCTTGCATCTGAAAGACATATCCCGAGGTTTCGCGCAAGCCAACCGCGGGTTGCACTGACCGCCATTCAGCCTCCCGTCCCCGCCGCTGCGTGGGTAAATTAGCGAGGCGAGCCACATTGCAGATTTGCTCGCTTCGCCCAAATGAAAACAAGATCAGACCGGGACTCACGGGGGGGATCTGGGCCACCAGGATCGCGGGCATTTTAGTGCCAAGCCAGGTTTTGGAGAACAATAAGCACGCGGATGGCACAAGGCTTTTGTTGATGGCGAAAAAGCAAGGGGGAAAATAAACGAACATTTGGGTTGGAGAAAATCGTGCGCGGCCTCGTCCATCTTTTCTTATGCACAGCACAGCACAGATAGGTAAGGTAAATTAGGTAGCTAACCTGGCTTGGCGGGCGCACAACGCCTGCGCTGCTCCTCTCTTGAAATTCTGCAGCACCCTGGTCTGATTCATTCTTTTCCCTTTGGCTCCTGTGGCTTTCTGTAGCATTGCATGTGGTTACAAAAAGTCCCCTGGTCCCGCCCGCACCGCCCTCCCTCCACCGCCTTCTTCTGTTTGCTATTAATTCTGCCAAGCTACGGAGGCATGTCTGGAGGGAATACCGAGACGTTACCTCTATACGAACAGGAGAGCTCGTCACCTCGACGCGATTCCAGCATGGTTCGGAACACAAGTACGTATGGCTGCCCTGCTCTATCAATTATTCTTTAATCGATTTTATTTATTTATTTATTTATTTTTTTTACACGCCCTGTTTTTCGCGTGCAGCCGACACGGTAGTGGACAGTGGTTATTTAAAGCGCTCCGTTGAGTTTGGTCTTGGCGGGTTGTCCAGAAAACGAATAGCTTCTTGGTGAAGTTTCGTAGTGCAAGCGTACACTTTAATCAAGATTGCTAACCTGTTTTGATACTTGAATTACAGAAAAAGCAGCTGCAGAGTGCATCTCGGACGATGCGTTAATACACCTCAAGTCGTACAAATATTCGAGCGTCGACAAGTCTCCCATATCGAAATATGTTCTTGGCCCATGGGTATGTGGGATTTGCGAACTTGGCGCTGGCTCGGAGTGGGCTTCCGGATCAGAGAACATAAATCGAGACCGGAAGAGTAGGCCTGTAGCTGACAATGGTCTTGTTTCGTAGTGGAATGCCTTCGTGAACGTTCTGCCGTTATGGATCGCGCCTAACATGGTAACCCTGCTGGGATTTTTCTTCATTTTGGGAAACATTGGTTTATTGGTCATCTACTTACCTGATCTTGTCGGACCGGTATGTTCGCATTGACTTGGGGTTTGTGTTTTCGTCGACTTTCGGGCTTGAATACTGATGTGGACATGACTTATATTAGGGGCCGACATGGTTATACTTCAGCTTCGGTTTTGGTCTATTCATGTATCAGACCATGGATAACGTGGATGGCAAACAAGCACGAAGGACCGGCACATCAAGTGGCCTCGGCGAGCTGTTCGATCACGGAATCGACTCTTTAAACTGTACGTTGGCCAGTCTGCTCGAAACAGCAGCCATGGGACTGGGAACGACCAATGCCGGCATCTTTACTGCCCTGTGCCCCTGCCTCGCCATGTTCTTCTCTACCTGGGAAACGTATCACACTCACACATTATATCTGGGATTCATCAATGGACCTACAGAAGGTTTACTTATCGCTTGCAGTATCATGGTGGCCTCGGGTATCTGGGGCCCACACATTTGGACACTTCCTCTCGCAACTGCTCTGGGTGACCGTCTACCTGGCCTCGCTGTCATGCTCGGCGAGACGTCTTTCCGAGATGTTTGGGTCAGCCTCATCATCGTGTCCCTCTTTGTCGGTCACGTTCCCTTCTGCCTGTACAACGTTGCCTGTGCTCGCCAGAAGCAAGGCCTACCACTTTTGCCCGTCTTCGCGGAGTGGACCCCCATGGCCGTCTTCACTGTTGGTGTCGGCGCGTGGGTGTTCTCGCCGTACAGCACCCTGATGAAGAACAACCACTTGGTCCTCTTTTGCCTGACCATGTCCTTTGTGTTTGGAAGACTGACCACCAAGATCATTCTCGCCCACCTGACGCGTCAACCCTTCCCTTACTGGACAGTTATGCTTGCCCCTCTTGTTGGCGGCGCATTCCTGGGAAACTTGCCCCTGTTGGGATTTCCCCAGATCAACGCGACGCTGGAGCTGTACTACCTAAGAGCATACTTTTTGTTTTCCTTGGTTGTGTACTTCCACTGGGCGTACATCGTCGTCACTGCCATTTGTGACTTTCTAGGCATCAACGCCCTGACTATTCCAAAGGAGAAGCAGACCGCTAACAAACGAGCGCGGGATGCCATGAAGATACATTAAACAAGCGTGTATAGGATCAAATCTCGCTTCGATTCAGATGGTACGAATTTGACCATGGGACACAACGTCGATCTCGATAACGAGATAAGGCGTCGCTCAAGCACGCTAAACTGAGCCAGCGAGGCCCGAAATACTTCTTCCTCTTCCTTTCGCATTCGTACATATGAATTAAGCGACAAATCTCCTAAAACTGCGGGACTTTGGGGCCATGGACGCTGATCCGCAGACCAGTCACATCGAAAGAACAGTGGTCGGACCAGCGCACTGGCTATCTTGGGATCAGTACACTTACTTGTAATGAGCCGGCTTTGATGAAGCACCCTAGATTTTTAAAAGGCGGGCGTTGGGGTTAAGCCTGCTTTTCGGCTTTTCAAAACACTAGGCTGGGGTTTAATTCTTGTTTTTCGATGCATCCACATTACCGCGCTGCGTGGTCTAGTTATATTCTTGAATAAATGTGTGAATGATTATTGAGCTGTCGTTGAATACATGTCATGCCGACGCTGCATTGGGCGACAGGTTCTTCGGTGAGAATGTTGAACCGCGAATGGATCGTTCTTTCACGCAGTATGAATAAGACATTCTATGCGTTATATTCTTGAAAGCATGAATTAAGAAGAACAGAATCAACTTTTATTAAAATTCTTCTTTTGACCATGATAACGTAGGCCGTAGCTCGTTCTACGCCTCATGCAGAAGAAACCATGAAGTTTACTTCCCTAGTTATAGGATCCTTGACGGCACGTCTTCGGACTGATTTCATTCCTCATTGGAGATTCTCAATGACGAGGGCAGATGCGCCACCGCCGCCATTGCAGATGCCGGCACAACCAATCTTGGCACCCTTCTCCTTCAGGACAGAGGTCAGGGTAGTGATGATACGGGCACCGGAGCAGCCGAGCGGGTGACCGATGGCAACCGAGCCACCGTAGACGTTGACCCTGTCGGCATCGAGACCGAGAAGCTTGATGTTGGCGAGGGCAACGACAGAGAAGGCCTCGTTGATCTCGTAAAAGTCAATGTCCTTGTCGGTCAGGCCGGCGTGCTTGATGGCCTTGGGAATGGCCAGGGAGGGAGCAACAGTGAAGCGCTCTGGCTCGCGTTCGGCGTCGCCCCATCCCAGGATCTTGGCGATGGGCTTCACACCGAGCTCCTTGACCTTGGCCTCCGACATGAGGACCACGGCGGCAGCACCGTCGTTGATGGGCGCGGCGTTGGGGGCCGTGATGGAGCCGTCGGGCTTGAAGGCAGGACGCATGGCCCTGAGCTTGTCGACGTTCAGGTTCTTGACTTCGTCGTCGCGGTCAATCTTGACGGCGGGCTTGCCTCGGCCGCCGCCGACTTGGACGGGGACAATCTCCTTGAAGAGGCCGGCTTCGACGGCGGCCTGGGCCTTCTGGTACGACTTGATGGCATAGTCGTCCTGCGCCTCGCGGGAGAAGTCATGGTCTGAGGCGCATAGTTCGCCCTGCAGACCCATGTGCTCCTTCTTGTAGGCGTCTGTGAGACCGTCCTTGAGCACGCCGTCTAGGAGGGTCTGGTCGCCGTACTTGGCGCCGGTCCGGAGGTTGGGCAGATAGTGAGGGGTGTTGGACATGGACTCGGTGCCGCCGGCGACAACAACGGACGAGGTGCCCAGCATGATGTTCTGAGCGCCCAGGATGATGGCTTTGAGCCCGGAGGCGCACACCTTGTTTATGGTGGTGGAAACGGTGCTGTTGGGGAGACCGGCGCCGATGGCGCACTGGCGCGCGGGAGCCTGGCCGAGACTTGGATCCAATGTTAGAGTTGAGAGCCATGAAGCGGTAAGTTTGATGTTCGATAAGAGTGAGAAGACGGCTAGAGAGAGAGCTGGACTGCAATACTTACCCGGCAGACAGGACATTTCCAAAGAAGACCTCCTCAACATCCTCGGGCTTGATGCCAGCCCGTTCAACAGCACCTGTGCACTATCAGGGGCTCATTCTTAGAGGTAGAAAGATGAAAAATCATGAGATAACATACCCTTGATGGCAGTAGAGCCAAGCTGGGTGGCACTCAAGCTTGACAAGGAGCTAAAGACAGCGGTGTTAGAAAGATATCAGGGTTTTCAAATTTTCAATCTTTTTCTGAAACACTTCTTTCTGCGCTTGAGCCCCTCCATCTTCGGAGCAAAGTCGGCGAGGGGTTCAACATTTGCTGGGGCTCACCCTAGGAATGAACCGATGGGGGTTCTGGCAGCTGAGACGATGTAGACGGGTGGAAGGCCGGACATGTTGAGTGGAAGAGTGTGGCGTGCTACAAAAGGAGGAAGAGTTCAATTGATGGGGACTTAAAAGATAAAAGGGAAACGGCGGCGAAGAATATGGAGTCTGGTAGCAGTTACGGAGTAGGCAAGAGGAGAACGGTGTACAGTGGGTGTATATTCCGTAGTTGGGTGTATAGTTAGTTAGTCTGTCTAGATGGGATGGTGGGATGGTGGGGTCTTGTCGCGGCAGAGCTTCGCATTAGCGTCAGTGGCTGCTTGACGGGGGATCAAATGCGGCGTAGGGAGTTGATAGCACATGGTACACTTCATGTTACTTATTAAATGTTACTTATTAAACACTGCCGCTGTGAAGGGTTCCTCGGGTTGACTCAGCATGCCCCCCCCCGGCTGACCTGCGTGCCCCACTATGCCAGAAGCTCCACTGCCGGCGGCAGACAATTTTTTGAACCAGACCAGACCCAGGTGCCCGTCTGGTTAATTTGACTGGACTGGAGCAATTGGACTGGACGTCTGGAAGTCTGGACGTCTGGTGGCATGAACCATGAACGCACCGTTCTTGAAGCCTGCTGCAGTAATGGGTGGTACACTCGATGCCTGTGAGCATCGCTTTTGTCGTTGATGACATCCAAGACCAGGAATGACGAAAGGTGAAGCGCGCGGCCTCATATTCAGCTCACCAGTTCATTTCAAATGGAATCACACCAGACGTTATGCAGTCGTGCAAAGTCGTGCAAAGTCGTGCAAAGTCGTGCAAGCTCGCTGTGGGATACTGACATGCTCACAAAATTGTTCGTAATCATGGCCGCGCCGTTTTCTGCGGCCAATTCGTGAGGTCATAGAAGGCGCTGACGACAACAAACAAGTACAAATGCTTACATGTAGCAATTTATTGCCATGATGTGTGCAAAGTGTATGAAGCCGTCTTGAGCCAAAGCAGAGTAACACGCCCCACATTACGGAGTACAGCAAAGTCGTTGTCTTGAGCCTAGGGCGCACGTGATGCAGCATTACATTGAGAGCTGTTGCTTGAGGCGGGCACAAAAATGTTCCTGGAGCGGGTGAAGCCTGCGCTGTCCAGGAGCTGTCCAGGAGTCCAGGAGAACAGCTGCAAACGCGCCCAACGTCAATCAATCGCTGACGCCTGGACTTTGCCGAGCGCAAAGATGGATGATCTCTACGATGAGTGAGAATATATCAATAAGCCTCCCAAGGGGCGTACTGCTCAAGCTCAAGTACTGACAAGCTGTGTTAAAGGTTCGGCAACTTCATTGGGGAGGAAGTCGAGTCCGAGGCGGCTTCGGAGGATGGTGTAGGGGCCAGGGATTATGTCTATGATGATGAGCCTGTGGACGGTGCCGGTGTCACCGGCGACGAGCTGATGGAAGTGGATGGTTGGCTAAGCCCTCCTCTCCTGTAGCCTTGATGTGAAGCTAATCAGGGATGCACTTTAGACGGGCCTTCCAATGCCGTGATCCTTCATGAAGACAAGCAATACTATCCAACTGCCCAGCAAGTATACGGCGAGGAAGTAGAGACACGCGTGGAAGAGGAGGACGCACAGCCACTCACCGAGCCCATTATCCGTCCCATCGAGCAAAAGAAATTCAATATTGAAGAAGCTGATCTACCACCCGTCTTCTTCGATCGTGGTTTCATGACGGACTTGATGAACTTTCCTGAGCAAACACGAAACGTTGCATTGGCTGGCCATTTACATCATGGGAAAACGGCGTTTATGGACATGCTTGTTATGGAAACTCACGATATCGCGGAGAAGCTCGACAAGCGAAGCGGACGCAAGCGAGATGAGAAACTACGATATACGGATATACACATTTTAGAGCGCGAGCGGGGATTATCAGTCAAATCGTCTCCCATGAGCCTGGTTCTGCAGAGCAGCAAGGGTAAATCGCATCTCGTCAACATCGTGGATACCCCTGGCCATGTCAACTTCGTGGACGAGGTAGCTGCCGCATTCAGACTTGTCGATGGAGTATGCTTGGTTGTGGATATTGTGGAAGGCGTCCAGATTAACACAGAGCAGATCATTAAGCATGCAGTATTGGAAGACATTCCTTTGACACTAATTGTTAACAAGATGGACCGCTTGATTCTGGAACTAAAACTTCCGCCCAAGGACGCGTACTTCAAGCTCAAGCACGTCATCGAGGAGGTCAACACGGTAATCAGCAATACTGCACCTGCAAAAGCGACCTCGAAGCGCATCAGTCCAGAGAAGGGCAACGTTCTCTTTTCTTGCACAGATCTCGCCTGGTGCTTCACCCTTTCTTCTTTTGCAAAGATGTATACCGATACTTATGGGGATATTAACACGGAAGAGTTTGCCAGAAGATTATGGGGTGATATATACTACAACACGAAGAAGCGCTCCTTTACACGCAAACCCGTTGAAGAGCGCGCCACGCGATCATTCGTTCATTTCGTGCTAGAGCCTATTTATAAGCTCTTCACACATTCAATAAGCAGCAGCTCTGAAGCCCTTAAACCCGTCCTGGCGTCGCTGGGCATACAGCTGAAACCAGCACAGTACAAAGCAGACGCAAGAGATATTCTGAAAGTTGTTTGTGAGCAATTTTTCGGTCCTTCTACCGGCTTTGTCGATATGATTTCTCAACATGTTCCGTCGCCCAAAGAAGGCGCTGAAAGGCTCTTGGAGAGGCATTACACTGGTCCGCTCGATACAAAGATTGCAGAATCAATGAAGATGTGCAACGAGGATGGCCCCCTCGTGGTCCATGTCACCAAGCTTTTTAACACATCTGATGCCAAGAGCTTCTACTCATTTGGACGAGTTCTGAGCGGTACAGCCAGACCTGGCATGTCTGTGCGAGTTCTTGGTGAAGGATACTCGCTTGATGACGAAGAAGATATGACTATGGCCACAATCAGTGACGTTTTTATTGGAGAGACACGATACAATATCCCTACAGACGGTGTGCCGGCTGGGAGCTTGGTGCTCCTGAGTGGTGTGGACAATTCAATAGTCAAGTCGGCCACGATCGTTGCCCCCAAGTTCGAGGATGACGAAGACGCCTTCATTTTTAAACCCATCACGCACTTCACAGAGTCGGTTCTCAAGGTTGCCGTGGAGCCCATCAATCCGTCAGAGCTGCCGAAGATGTTGGACGGTCTACGAAAGGTCCAGAAGTCTTATCCTCTCATTGATACGAAAGTGGAAGAGTCTGGAGAACACATCATCCTCGGCACTGGTGAGCTGTATATGGACTGTGTGCTTCATGATCTGAGAAGGCTGTATGCGGATATGGATATCAAAGTGTCTGACCCGGTGACCCGATTCTGCGAAACGGTCGTGGAAACGTCTGCCACCAAGTGTTACGCCATCACCCCGAACAAGAAGAACAAGATCACCATGGTAGCTGAGCAGTTGGAAAAGGGCATTTCAAATGATATTGAGACTGGCGTTGTGAAGATTCGTGACCCCATCAGAAAGACGGCCAAGTTCTTCGAGGAGAACCATGGCTGGGATAAGCTGGCGGCGAGAAGCATCTGGGCTTTCGGACCCGACGAGATGGGGCCCAACATTCTCCAGGATGATACTTTGCCAACCGAGGTAAGCAATAAAGTCAAGTTTTGGCACAAAAGCATGTGGATCTAATTGCCCTTGTTAGGTGGACAAGAAGCTTCTCAATCAAGTCAAGGAGTCTATTAAGCAGGGTTTCAGTTGGGCAACCAGAGAAGGACCTCTATGCGAAGAACGCAAGTTTTGCGACTCTCCCCTTAATCTGCCGATTATGTAGATTTCGCTAACCTCCTAACTAGCCATTCGAAATACAAAATTCAAGATCACCGATGTTTTATTAGCCAACGAAGCCATCTTCCGTGGCGGCGGTCAAATCATTCCAACCTCACGACGGGCATGCTATTCCTCATTCCTAATGGCCTCTCCTCGCTTAATGGAACCCGTTTACTCAGTGTCCGTCACTGGACCAGAAGATTCTCACACTGAGGTGTATAATGTGCTGGCTCGGCGCCGTGGGCATGTCTTGTCTGACGGCCCGGTTGCCGGCACACCTCTCTATCGAGTTAATGGCTTAATTCCCGTCATTGACAGCTTCGGGTTCGAGGTAGATTTACGGATCAAGACGCAGGGCAGTTCCATGGTCAGCTTGGTCTTTGACAACTGGAGCATCGTCCCAGGTGACCCGCTGGACCGCGAGCAAGTCCTGCGTCCGTTACAGCCTGCATCCGCGCAGGCCACGGCTCGAGATTTCGTTTTGAAAACAAGAAGGCGGAAGGGATTGAGCGAGGATGTCAGTGTCAAGACATTCCTGGAGCCTGAGTTTTATCAGAGTTTGATGGAGAGCGGCATGCTTGGGGATGCATGATGTACGGGTGTTTTCCGGTAGGCTTGGTGTAAAGTAGGGATGAAGGCGTTTCTGGGACCATTTTGCTGCATATTTGATGCGAATAGGCGATGTTCATAGATGAATGTACCATGTGCCTAACTACTGGGTGCCTTGATCCGCGCTTTATTCATTAGGAATGAGGTTCTTAGGGTTGGTGATGCTACGAACTGGCATAGCTATGAGTAATAGATGTGTTTGATATGAAATTTTGTTTCTCCACAACCGATTTCACATGGGACGTTCTATCTCTCTCTCTCCTTTTTTTTTTTTTTCTTCCAAAACAAAGTCAGACACAAGCCTGAGATCACATGACGCAGCGTTATCGAAATGCTCAAAGTGAGGGGAAGCAAGTGGCTGCAGCACGTGTCAGCGAATCGAGTGGCGGCGGCGAGCCGCTTCCGGACGCAGTGACCAGCGCCAAATACCTCTCTCTGACTTAGGTTGACGCTAACAACATTAGTCCGATGCATCGTGTCTCTTGCATCTTGCATCTTGCATCTTGCATCTTGCATAATGTCAAGAACCCCCCCGGGCCCCGGCCTTCTCATTTATCATCACGTCAAGCTAGAATCATTGTACATAACAAAGTGACCTTATCTCCAATCTATCTCTAGTCTTCCGTGAGGACACGCAGCATGCTTTAGAATCTGCTGGCCGCCTGCACCATGGGTCAGAGTCAATCAGATGGCAACCAGCGCCAACGGTCTCACGAAGACCTGGCACAGGAGCTTGTGAGTAAGACAAGCGAGGAACGGATATCTCAATATCATGCGCGTTTGCAAACCACGCATCATTTGCTTGTAAGCTAACATGGTCCTCAATTGATAGGCCACCAAGTTCAGAGATAAATGCTTCACATCCCTAGAATTCTACTCTCTCAAGGATGTCTTCAAGAGTCTGGCAGATCAACAGGGATCTGTCCGCTATCTGAAGGAAGACACTGTTGCCCGCTATCTTGAGATTCCCGATATCTTGGGTGCGTCCCCCGTTGTGTTTCAGATGATCTCGTACCTAGGCGCATTTCCCTTTCTACAAGATGCACCTGTAGTTCTTGAGCTGTCTCAGCTCGTCATGGTTATCGTTCTCATGACGGAGCGGTACAAGCGTGTATTGGCCAGAGGATCTGCCGATCGGACACGGCTCATTTTCAAGAGCCTGGCTGTTTACGACCGCAAAGCTTCAGAAGTCAGTGCGTCTCTGTCACCCACGGTGTCTAGAAATGCCGCCACAAAGGGCACAGGCGGTCCAGGCTTCCCCGTCGATCTACCGGGAGAGGACGAATCCGGCGAGGATGACGATGACGACGATGACATCGTCCTCACGGCGTATGAGCTGCTGAATATCACCGAGGCTGTCAAGCAAGGCAGCGCGCCAGAGTTTCGTGGAGCCATCATTCCAACAGACAACTTCCGGAAACTGGTCATGCTGTTGCTGCTAGCTGCTCCACTGGATGCTCAGGAGAGTTTGTCCCAATATTCTGTTCGTGTCACAGGGGCCGAACTTGAGCGACTGAGAGCAACTGCTGAGTATGTCTTGGCAGCCTTTGTGGATGTCGAAACGGCTCCTGGTATTAGGTACAAACAGTTCAAATCGATAATGCCAACTTTATTCCCCAACTTGTTCCACAGCTTCAATGCCCTTTTTGAGCACTTTATGTTTTCCAAAAACCTAGATTTTACGAAGCATCGAGATGATGTTCCCAAGACAAATGATCCTTTGTATAAACCCGCTCAGCCGCTTCTCTCTGACAGAGGAGACATATTGGACGGTCACATGTTATCACAACTATCTCTCTTTCTCCCGGGGTCATCGCTGTTTCGAAAAGTACGAAGACTGTACTCTGGTAACGATGCAGGCTTCTCCATGGGAAGCTTCGACTCCAAGGTCCTCAACTGGAGGGCACCAACCATCCTGCTCGTCAGTGGAACGATCCTTTCCGACGTGCCCGGCAGCGGCCAGGAATCGTCTTTTGCAGATAGCCTTCCTCCCAAGCGCATCCCAAATGGCACCAAGAGCGGTCGCGTGACATTTGGAGTCTACGTCCGCGAGCCATGGAAGCACACCCATAAAGAGTGTTTCGGTGACTCAGAAACGGTTCTGTTCCAGCTGGAGCCAGTCCATGACGTCTTCACCGCATCGACCATCAATACCGACTACGTGGCATTCACCAAGCCACCAGGGAATCAACCGTGTTTGTCGTTTGGAGCACCCCATCCGAAGCCGAGAAAGTCATCGCATACGCATACACATCACTCCCTAGGGGCAGTCTCGTTGCTTCTGAACGACTCTTTTGAATTCGGCGTCCTGAACCACGATTATACTTCACGAGGTGGAGCGTTTCATACCAGTGTCTCCAGACGATATGATTTTCAAGATCGGTTTGAAATCGATCAATTGGAAGTTTGGGGATGTGGGGGCGAGGACGAAGCCAAGCTTCAGGCGGAGAGATGGGCGTGGGAGGAACGGGAGGCCGAGGCCAGGCGGAAGATTAACTTGGGAACGGGGGATATAGACGCCGATCGTGCGCTGTTAGAGATGGCTGGTTTAATAGGTGCTAATCGCAGCGGCGGGTCCATGGCGTAGCGCTGGCGATATGCCATCTATTGATCTCCTATCGGGAAGGTGCTCTTGCTGATTCATTGGTGTTGAAGAGAAGAGTCAATGGCTCGACTCTCTAATCTCGTATCGAAAATCAAATCAAAAAGAAAAATAAATAAATAACGTGAACGGATTATGCGTAATATTAGTTCGGTTTCAACCTTTGAAAATAGACCGGTAATGTTCTGTATATATTGTACATGCGCCAACTCGTCACATTATTGCACTTTTGAGTTCTTTGACTCGTCTTCCTTCTCCTTGGCCAAGGCTTCGTTAATAGCACCCAATGAGCTCTTAGGATTCTCTTTCTTAATCCTCTCGACTCTCTCCCTCTCTGAAGTAGCAGCCGCGGCACCAGTCTCTTTGTCAGCCTTTTCTTGCCCTTGAGACCATAGACCCATCTTGCCCAGAATACCGCCCGTGCCCTGAGCAAGCTCCTCGTCGCCCTTTGCAGCAGCGGCGGCATCCAATTTCTGCCGCCTCCGCTCTTCTATCGTCGCCCTCATGAGCTTGTCCTCCTCATCTCTAGCTTCCAGCTCACGGATCCACTTCTGTCGCTTCTCTTCCGCGTCTCGCTCTTCTTTCAGCTTGCGCAACTCCTTGGTCTTCTGGCGGTCTTGGCTGTAGTACATGCTTCCTGCTACCATTGCAATCACAGTGAACCCCTGGGCAGCAACGCGGGCGCGGAACATCATGTTGGCTTGGCGAGAGTCGCCACGGCGGAGGGCGCGATATGCATTGACGAAGGCGAAGACTGTGAGACCGATTCCTGAATGGACAGAAACGAATATTGTTAGTGATTGAGTTGGGAGAGAGAATTTTGGGGAGTGCCGATGAGAAGGTTGCCGCACCCAGAGGGACTAAAGGTTCCTCTTTGAGCTTCCGAACTACTTTTTGCATAGGTCGCTCATTGTAAAAATCCCTGTAGAGTCGCCTGAGTTAGATTTTGGGCGGCATGGATCTTGATCTGGGCGAGTGTCGGCACTTTATGGTGTAGGGATGGATGGACATACTCATCAGAGTCGAACGACGACGGCAAATGGCCCGGCATACTTGGTGGTGGTAATCTTTCGGCCATATTGTCTGCGCGGCTGTAAAGCTGCGGAATGGTGATGGTGATGATGTGGGGATGAGGAGGGAGGATCGAACGACTGGTTGGAGCTGCGGCTTCCCCACTCAACTGCATGCATGCATGATGCACCCTTGGCTCCTGCCGCCAGCCTGTGGACTCCTAGCTTTTCAGACCCGCCAACTTTGGAGCTCCCAGCTTCATCTTTTCCACCTTCATTATCGTCAAGCTCCTAATGGTCATGACGCACCAACCAGGCAAGACATTTTCACACGTTACGCCGTCGAGATCCATTTCACAGTTTCCATAATACCTTGATCATCCGGCCATCGCCAACACGACTCGGCACGCTCCATGCACCATGCTTCGAATGTAGCCTGCTATGTGGCTCACGACTCCTTCGGCCGACACTCTTACGCGGCCACGCATTGCCGTAGCGGCCATTTCTGTAGTCGCCGCAGCAAGTATCGGATACTATGCTTGGCACACTAGACACATTAGCCCTCTTCGAGGGACTCCCACCGGCGCAGGCTTGCATAGAAGCAATGCTGTTCGGCGTGCACGACCTGGAACGGCAACAGAGGAATGGGGCTCCTCCACATCTGACTCTCCCGGTGATGAGAACGCTGAACTCACAGGCACAAATTTGCGGGTGCCAGCAGATGCAGAAACAATTGTTGACCTCGAAACTGGTGATGGTTGGTGGCATGGCCGTTCCGAGTTTCAGCCGCCGCAGCGGGCTGGCCATAATATCGTGAACCTGCTTTTCCGTGTATCCGAGGACAATGCGAGGAGGAACGGATGCGTCCACAGGGGGTGCCAGTGCAACTCGTGTGGCATGGTGCCCATACGAGGTGTCCGGTATCGATGCGCAAACTGTGCCGATTTTGACCTTTGCGAAACATGTGAGGCTCAAGGGATCCATATCAAGACGCATATATTCTACAAGATCAAGGTTCCAGCGCCACCCTTTGGTCCAAGGCAGATGCAGCCCGTATGGTACACCGGCGATCCAGACACTTGCCGCCGTGCCCTTCCCCGAACCCTAATATCGAGATTATCCAAAGAGACGGGGTTCGAGCGCCCGGAGCTGGAGGCGTTCTGGGAGCACTGGACCTACATGGCAAACACGGAGTGGAGAGATGATCCTGATGAGCTGTGTGTGGCTATGGATCGTAAAACTTTTGAAAGATGCTTGGTTCCAACTGGAGGCTCTCGCCATGCCGCACCAAATCTCATACATGATCGCATGTTCTCCTTTTACGACTCTAACCATGATAATCTGATTGGATTCTCGGAATTCTTGCATGGATTATCTTATAGGAAAAGGAAAGACAAGCTTAAAAAGGTGTTTGAGGGGTATGACATTGACGGTGATGGATATGCCAACCGCCGAGATTTTCTACGCATGTTCAGAGCTTACTATGTCTTGTATAAGCAAATGCATAAGGATATCCTCGATGGATTAGAGGATCAGCTTCTCTCCAGTGCTGAGGCCCAGCAGCTGGTATCTAGCCGGCAGCCGCTGAGCAGCTTGTTTGGCCGAGAGGGCAGGATTCCTCAAGCTGATTCAAGTTTACGCTTTGAGGGGAAGACCTTTCGCAGAGACGGTGCCGTTGACGTCGCCGACGGTTTTATGGGGGCATTCACACAAGATCGAGGCGATACGGCTAGCAGAGAGGATATTTTGGCAAGTCTGTTTGCCTACGATACGGAAACGCGCCCTGGGCAGCTGATTGCCAGAAACGACACTGATACGAATTGGCGTACGGTGCGACGTGTCAGTGGCGGAGACTTGGATAGGACATATTGGTTAAATTTGTTGGATCCACCAAGCACTCTAGAAGAGCTCCCTAATATCTTCAGCATACATGAGGGCGAGAGCGACGAAGAAGGCGATCAAGAGCAAGATGAGGGAGAAGAAGAGGATGCTGATGAAGCTGATCCTGTTAACATTCAGGGATATCTCAGAACATACAGGGAGTCGAGGGCGAGGGCCATTGCTCGAAGTCGGAAGCAAGCCCCTAAACTAGAAAGGCAACGTCGATATATGGCAAGAAAACATCTTCATGACCGATGGAGGAGACGTCAATTTTACCTGGATGAAGAAGAGGGTGGCACAGCCCCTGATGGCTGGGAAACTGATGAAGATATTCTGGCTAAGATCAATCGAATGACAGAAGATTCCAAGTCGTCAGATCCATCGCCCTTGGCGACTCGATCACGGTCCAGCTCCAAAGTTCGATTCGCCGAAGATGCGGATGATCTGGAAATCAGGTCCAACCCCTCTACATCTTCCAGGAGTGTGCCAGAGCGCTGGGGTGGAATGGAGGTTCCTGACGCAGAAAGAGATGCGGGCAAAGAAATTCTGTACCAAGTCACACAGCAAGCTTTCAATGAATTGCTGGATACAATATTTAAAAAGGCAGAAGACTTGGCCATTGCCGCCGCAGAGACAGCAGATTACCGAGAAAGGTTCAAGGATCGGATTGATGCCGTTGGGCTGCCCAAACAAGACACCCCTGAAACCAAGGAGGCCAGTGGCAGGTCTGTAGAAAAGCCCATCTCTGAACAATCCCTGGACGAGCTGCTCGCGGAGCCGGGCTACTCTGTGGAACCGGACCAGCCACGAAATGCAGTAGAACTCGATAGTCCCGTCATCGATGTTGGACACGAACAGCACTTAAATGACGAATTCGATCAAATCGTATTTGAAGAGGATGAGGAAGACGACGCGGAGCCGGCGCCTCGAGGCGATCCAACTCTGCCACAATTCCGACCGAATACAGTCGCAGAATTCAATGCTAGGGTCGGCGCTGGCTCCCCTCCACGATTGTTTTCTCGCAGGCAGAGCTCAATATCAACTGTGATAGAACCCACGAATGACACCCTTTACTACTGGAAACAACTTAGCATCGCTGAGGCACAGGCCAAGGAAAGAGGCGGATGGGGTCGTCTCAGCTTTTCAGAGTTTGAGGAAATTTACAAGAGCCAGGAGGATCTTGGCAACAGGCTAGACTACCTTGGAAGCTGGATTGACTTTTGTATCCCTTAGGGAAGGCGAACGCTAGTTTCCTCATGGATAGGATGTTATAGTAATTTGTAACATTTCACACTTTGAAGCGTCAGATAATTCACTGAGACCATATCAATAGAACAGCGGTCGGACTTCCACCAAAGCATCTTGAGAGAAAAGATCTTCTGTGAAGGCGAAGATGGGGAAAGCTGCTGTGATCATATCGCAGACAATATGGAATCTGTAAAGATGACTCAACAAAGACTTGCTCCATCGCGATGGAACAGAAACTATACAGCCTCCATCATGAAGAACCGGGTATCATCCTGCCACCCTTGAGCCGCATCAGATTTAAACCATGATGCTTTCAAGGCATAACTCCTGACCCTACGACTCATGGTCGGTCAGAGGTAATTATTTCAGATGCATCAATTCACCATGTGAGAAAGGACGACCAGAATGTATTGTCCGAGGTCATTTCTACGACACCGCTCACCGCTCACCACCACGGCCCTTCACTGGCCAAACCACGAGCGACGGACGTGTGCTGAGCCGCCTTTACAACGCGCTGACTAAAGGACCTGCTTTGATTGGTCAATTCTACGCCACGCTCATGCAGGCCAACTACTGTCACTTATTACACGCACAAGCGAGACTGCTACCTTTTTTTTTTTTTTTTTTTTTCCCTCCCTTAGTGGATTAGGAAGATTGATGCAGGGGTATCAGCCTAGACTTTTGTTATTGGATTACCAGCTCTGAGATTGGTCAAGCTGGTTTGGGAGTGACGAAGATGAATGCTTGGACCCCACTTCTACAAAAGGGCTGTCGACTTGTTCAAAATCCGCTGACCCCTTTGACTCATCACTAATTATCATACAATAAGAAATTTCACAAAAAAAAAAAAAAAAAAAAAACCCCAAAGTCTCTTGAACGTTCAACCCTCGGGAAGTCGTTGCCACAAAACCACCCACGAGATGCCCACGGAATCGTCCCCCCTCCTCCCGGAGCCGAGCACCGAGCACCCTTTCCCAACAGCCTACGACTCCAAATCGCTAAGCAGCTCCTCCCTCTCAAGCTCCTCCTCCCGCTTCGACTACGCCAATGTCCTCCGCGACATCATCATCGGCTTCTCAGACGGCCTCACCGTCCCCTTTGGCCTCACAGCAGGCCTGTCCAGCCTGGGCAGCACCAAGCTCGTCATCATGGGCGGCCTGGCCGAGCTCTTCTCCGGCATGATATCAATGGGCCTCGGAGCCTACCTGGCTGCCGTCACAGAGCGAGACACGTACGCCTCGCAGGAAGAGAGGGAGGAGGCCCACAACGCGGCCTGTCTCCCTGGGGAGCGGCGCGCGGAGATGTACAGCATCCTCGACAGGTACTGCGTCTCCAGGGAGGCTGCTGCGCCGCTTGTCGACGAGCTGTGCGCGAAGCGGGACCAATGGGTCCGCTTCAAGATGGACTTTGAGCTGAGGATGGAGCAGCCGGATGTGCATCGGGCGTGGATCTCCGGGGTGACGATGGGCCTGAGTTACTTTGTCGGCGGGCTGATTCCCATGGTGCCGTATTTCCTGCTGGCGGACATTTGGGAGGCGCTGCTGGTTTCGATTGCGGTCACGGTGCTGATTCTGCTTGGATTTGGGTACGTCAAGAATTATGTTGCGATTCGGAATCATCGGGCTGGCCTGTGGGGGGCGGCGCAGACTTTGGTGATTGGGGTTTTGGCGGCTGGGACGAGTTATGGGATTGTGAAGTGCTTGGATCGGGGGGGTGTATAAGGAAGGTTTTTTTTTTTTTTTTTTCTTTTCGGTTTTGGCTCGTTGATTCGTGTCTGGCACTACTACATCATTGCGCGGCGTTGGGGGTTATAATGATATGTCGACTTGGTTATTGGATGTGGTTATGTACACGTCAGCGCAGCCTTGCTGTGACTTTACATATTTGTGAAGCAATGGTGTTATCACCTAGGTCATAGCAGTTTTGGGGGGGGGGGGATCGCAGCCGGTTAGAACCACGATAGCGTCAAGAGGCGATGACAAGCGCAAACAAATTCTTTGATCGAACTTGCCGTTCCATACCGGCGTCTTGTGCATTGCTTTGTGTATCCTCCGACTGCTAATGTTCACTTAATACGAGATTGAGTTATGCTATGGAATGCTCTTTGCGAAGCATCGGGGCTATAATGTTGGACCATTTCAAAGGAATTTAGTTTCATCGCTGCAGGCTCGAGCTCCGAGGTCTGTGTGACTGATACGTCCACGGCTTAGCCCATCTTTCATCGTTGCTACGGCAGTACAGTACGCAGCATCTTCTACGCCGTTATGCATTAACATCTTTCATGTTCGCGACCAGGTATCTTCAACATAGCCATGACACAAAGCACCTCCCTCAGATATCATCTCCAAAACACCAACAGCAACCACGAGCAGCACCTACATCGTCCCACGCACCATCATACAGGTGACCCAACCTCGTCGTCCTTCCCAACCGGCACCCACCCGCTCGGCCGCTCACCCCCCCTCACAGCAAGCCCGTATCCCAACCTCTCCACCTTCCTGACGCTCTGCCTCGCCGCCTCCATCTTACTCCTGTAGTCCTTACTCGGCACCTCGCGCAGCATCTCAAAAGCACACCCCAGCTCCTGCATATCAGCCAGTATCGTCCTCCCAGACCCCCTGAGCATCTGACCGTTCTGCACCGTCGTCACCGTCGCAAAGCGCATCAGCTCCCCGAAGAGGTCCAACAGCCCGTATACATAGTCACCCGCTGTGATCTCGACATCCAAGGGCAGAGCATCCTGCGTCTCGCGAGGCGTAATGAGGCGCTGATGACGCAGGTAGTGCCTGAAGGAGAGCGCCTCGATGAGCTCTTCCATGCAGCGGAGTTGCCATGCGTATCTGTATCGGTTGAGGCACGCCATGTCTGGGACGATGGATGCCAGCAGCTTGGCTATCTCTGATAGCCGGGCTGATGTGTCTTTTTCTATCGAGGGGGGGAGGCTCTCGTTGAGGGTTTTGACGCTGGCTTTCTCTGTTAGTTTAGTTGTGGGGGGTGGGCGTGGGCCGTGGGGAAAGCGTACCGCTGGAGGGCGAAGATGCTGGCGCATGTTAGCTTGTGACGCAGAGTGAACGGGTCGTATCTTTTTTTTTTTTTTTTTTCTTGGGTGTGCCAGAAGGGGTGTTTTTACATCTTTTTGCTCTGCGCAGTTACGTCGCGCGATGCCTTGGTTATCCTCTCTCTGCGATCGTGGTGCTCGTCGAGCTCGTCGCGGAACTTCTCGAACATGGAATAGAAGCGTCCGCGGGGCAGGTCCGCCGCCGGCATGGAGCGTGCGTTGCCGTCTCTGCCTCGCTTTATCCCTCCTGACATTGGATCAATGATGCTCGTTTGTCCTTTGCGTGTTTGCAGTTGTTTGGTGTGCTGTTGCTTTCCCGCAACATGCGAATTGCTCGTGTGTCGTTGACGTGACGTTGTACTGTTCAAAGTGGGGCCAGAGCGAGCCAGAGCCAGTCATGCCAGTGCCTGTGCGGTGGACCCCCAACCCCAAGCTCAAGCTCAAGCTCGCATGAATTTAAAAAAAAAAGTCTGATGCAACTCGCGATAGCCTCCAAGCGAGTGAGATATACTCACCTCGCAACCACACTCAATTATCATCGACAAGACAGCATCGAGTCATGAATCGGTCGGAGCCTCAAACTCCGCAATCCCGCCTCGCTCAACCATGATATCAACCTCGCCCCTCCTCCGGCCCCTTCCTCTCTTCCTCATCGCCCTGCTCCTCCGCCTCCTGCTCCTCCTCTACGGAACATGGCAAGATGCCCACTCGGCCATCAAGTACACCGACATAGACTACCTCGTCTTCACCGACGCCTCCCGCTTCGTCGCCGCCTCCCAGTCTCCCTACGCACGCGACACATACCGGTACACCCCGCTTCTAGCCTGGCTGCTCCTCCCGACCGTGTCCTTCTTCTCCTTTGGCAAGATCGTCTTTGCGCTCAGCGATCTCCTCGCAGGCTGGCTGATTGTGCGTGTCCTTCGCACAAGGGGGATGTCGTCCGAACGGGCGGGAGGGTTCGCCGCCCTGTGGCTTTGGAACCCCATGGTCGCGACTATCAGCACGCGCGGGAGCTCAGAGGGTCTGCTCGGTGTCTTGACGATGGCACTGCTCTGGGCTGTGGAGAGCAAGAGATTTGGCGTCGCGGGGTTGGTGCTCGGTCTGGGGGTGCATTTCAAGATCTACCCGTTCATCTGGGCTCCCGCCATAGTGTGGTGGATGGACGACGAGCATGTCGGAAAGACGGTCAAGAAGCCGGCGAGGGCGCCGTCAGCGTCTGACAAGATTGTAGCGTTCTTGTCGCCGGAGAGGGTGGAGTTGGCTGTCGTGAGCTTGGCTGCGTTCATGGGCTTGAATCTGCTCATGTACTCCATGTATGCTTCCCTCCCGAACCTCACCGAGCTAATCGTACATTGTTAATAAAAAAATAAAATAAAAACTTCGCAGATACGGCCATTCATTCCTAGTCCACACTTATCTTCATCACGTCTCTCGCATAGACCACCGTCACAACTTCTCCCCTTACAACATTCTTCTCTATCTCACGTCCGCAGAGCCCGGCGCGTCCTCTCTACACATTGAATCTCTGGCCTTCTTACCACAGCTCTCTCTTTCATGCATCTTGATTCCATTTGTTCTCGCCAAGAAAGATCTTGCCACGAGCATGATGGCGCAGACGTTTGCCTTTGTTACGTTTAACAAAGTTTGTACATCGCAGGTAAGCACTTTTCTGGTAGATAGTAATCTATATTTCAGTACAGCTGCCTTACGTCTTTGCCTCTTATCGCAGAGGGCCATATTCATGCTCAATTCAGAGTAGATCATGCCGGTGAACCCGCAATATGGCTAACCTCATTTGCGGCAGTATTTCCTATGGTACATGATCTTTTTGCCACTATATCTACCCAACTCGACAATGCTTCGGAGGCCTATTGTGGGCATACTGGCATTGGTGCTCTGGATAGGATCACAGGGTGCGTGGTTACAACAAGGGTATCAACTAGAGTTTTTAGGATTTAGTACATTTTTCCCTGGCCTGTGGCTCTCATCGCTGGGTTTTTTCCTCGTCAACTGTTGGATACTTGGTATCGTCGTTGGCGATGCTGCCTCGTCTGTCCCTGCACCCGTCCATTCGAGGTAGCGTCCGGCACTATCACATAATAAACAACTTTTCATGATTCGTCGTGCCAAAAAGCGACCTATCATTATGGGTATCTATCTCGCGTATGCATTCCCACCGAAACTGCAAATCAATTCGTCATGCTTTGAGTGTTTTTTATTTTTGCTTGTTTCTTTAATTTTTTTTTTTTACGTCTGCAGTTTTGTCAGCCCTTTGGCAAAAATTTCCATGCAAATTTGCGCTTCAACCACCTTTGAGGAGGATTTATGTGGATCAAAAATCGGGCAGAGAGACGGTACGATATAATGATACGTTGTAGCTTCAACCCCATTCACCCTATTCTGTACCCCATTTCTTGAGTCTGCTTCCCCGTAGCTCGCGATGAAGTAAGCGAAGATAATTTGGTTTACGTGATGCAATCTGACCCCCCCATGTCCGAATGGAAGGATCGCATTGTCAAATGTCATCCGGCCGAAAACTGCCCAAAATGAGAGTGAAAAAAAAAAAAAAAAACCCTTAAGAATACTCCAGTAAATGCCGCGTCAGTGACGTAGGAGTGGCTTTCAGCTGAAAAGCGCAAAATTAACTCCTCACTGCTTTGGGCCCTAGCCACAGGCGCCACTCGAGAATGAAACAATTTGCTACCATATTATTGGATTGTAATGCGAGTGGCGAGAGACCGGTAGTTTGCAAGTTTGAGCGATGTGATCCGTGTCCGAGGAAACTCGGGCATAATTACCATCCTCCCGTCTTTGCTGTAAGAGATGTTGCCGAAACTCTCGCATAGCTCCATGAAAGTCACGTGGGGACGGACCCGGGCCATCTCTGCCACGATGAGGTCGTTCCAGACTCCAGAGCATTGTCCATGAGCCATAAGAAAGAACGGGTTCAAGGGAGGCAATATCGAGTCTGCGAGTGACTGGTCAGTAATTACGCCGATTTCTGCATCTGAATCGATAGTTTTCGCTCACCAAGATCGACGAAGCGAATCCGAAGATACTGAACCTCCTTGAATTTATCTAAGGATCTGACGGCTGACAACACCAGCTTCTCGAAAGCTTCGATAAAACCCAGTTCCTGAATCCCTGATCCAGACTCATTATAACTGCTAGAGTGACGGCAGCAGTTCTTCACAGTCAAGTCAATGGATCGTAGGCGAGTCGTCATTGGATTCACGAGGCGACTACCCATGTCGAAGAACCTATGGCATATTCGTCCAGTATACGAAAAATGCTCAAGACGAGACGTGACCTCGGCCATTCGAGAGCAAATGTGTGTTTTCATCGCCACCTTGGCATAGAAAGCTGGCATCACTCCCTCCCGTCGATAGTCATTCTCTAAGCAGAGGCTCAGGTTGGTTATGCGAATAGGTAGGGATGGCATAAAGTCGGCCACGGTTATGTAGCTTTTAGACTTGGGCCTGCTGTAGTTTGCTTGCCATTCTTTTAGATTCGGCAGGGCGCTCAAAACAGTGTTGAAATCAACGCTGTCTCTGATGAGGTTCCATTGGCCCCGGGTGACAAGCGTGCGCACCGAGTGAATAGGCTGTAGAGAGCGAATCGAGAGCAAGTCGTCACGGCGGTTGAAGTAGACGACTTGCGGTGCTTTCCTTCGCTCGCCGCCCTCGAGGGTCAAAACTTGGACTGAGGGTAGTGTGTCTGAAACGAAGCGAAATACTTCAGCCAAGGTGCAATTATTGGTAGGTAGAGTGTAGGTCGCATTCGTCAAACCATCGGATGTCACTGTCGGGCGTACTAGTGTGTTGGTCAGGACCAGTGAACCGTAGGTAGGCTGAAAGACGGGAAACCAAATTTCGACATGTTTTATGTGACATGACAGGTGAGGCTTCTCTGCCAGATGCAGCATGGCATTGTCGATGGACTCGATGGTCGCTTTCAATTTGATGTGTCTGTAGAGTCGTTGCTGCACCAAAATCCTCCAGATTAGGTTGACCAAAGCCAGATCGGCCAATTCTCGTCTGCGACAATGTCTCAAGGCGCTACTCCAATTCCTGGTCAAACTAGATATTCTCATGGCACTGCTAGATGTCGGCGAGATGCAGTAACCAAACAAGTGGTCCAAAATAGCTTCGTGGACCTCGGTCGGCAATTCATCGAATTGAATCGCTCGTGAATGGTCCAGAAACCCATCCTGGCTGGCAAAGGACGAAGAATCGCTCGACATTTCGACATCAATGCCATGGTCGGCCTCGGAGAGGTAGCACACGTGAGCACTACGGTTATCAGGCAGAGGAAATGGCGTGCTACTAGGCCTTGCCGGTGGCACAATCGTCGGGCTTTTGACTTGTTCGCGCGGAGGACTTGACTGACCAGACGACACGGGACTCGAAGCTGTGTTGAGGAAAGCGGCCACCATAGACGATGTCATCAAAGAAGCAAAATCGTCGTCTGCGTGGTTACGATCTTGCTCTTGGTCGGCCTCTTCCCGAAAAATATCTCTTAACGAGCCGCCTCTAACGGGTAAGGCAACATGGCATTCACCGTCGCATGCAGAGCCAGGATCCTTCATCTCGTCTGGGAATCTCTATTGCAGCGCTTGTTGGACGGGTGGTTCGGTCGGCAGCGGGTGCATGTTTCAGTCGAGAAAATGTATTTGTCTCTTCCGTTCGTATTGTAAAGTTTGGATAACGTTGCAAGTGCAGGGAGGGAAGAGAGGGAGGGGAGTTGACTTTCGTGTGGCAGTCAAACTCAAAAGTCTTGTCGCAGCCAGAGGCTGTGAATGCTAAGGGGGGCGGTCGCCCGCAACGTTAAAAGATGGCCAGTAGATGAGAAGGGGAAATAAGTCCCTCGAGAGAAGATGAACAAGCAGGAAAGGTATAGTCAAAAATGATAGAGGCAAATGGAAAGTCAAAGTATTGTCGACAAGCAGTGGATGGCAAGAAATAAAAAGACCGAGCCCGACTTGGTGGTGGCCTAAAGTCAGGCCGGCGGCCAGTCAAGTCAATATGAGGGAAGGCGAAGGGAGAGAGGTAATAAATTACAAGAGAAATGAACGACGAGGACAAGATGGGGCAGGCCTTGGGTGTGTGCGTGATGTGCGTTGTGCGTGAGGTGCGTGAGGTGCGTGAGAGAGAAGGGAAGGGACTGGAATTATGCGTGCCACCAATAATGCAAGGTCCCTAACTGGGCAGTTGCAGTTCACGGCAAGTTGGGACGCTGGGACGCTGGGATGCTGGAGGGCCTGGAGGGCCTGGAGGGATGGATAGATTCGTGGGTAGATGATGAGCCGTCAACAGGCAGCGATGTGCAGAGTACATACGAAGTCCCCAATGGACTGCTACCAAGTAGGTACTTCTGGTAGGTACCCAGGTACCTACCAGAAGTACCTACGAGCGAAAACAATAAGAGGCAGCAAGCAAGTCAGCAGAATCGTCGACGATCTGACGACCATGGCCAGCCGCAATTAGCAGTGTGGAGATTTCCGCAATATCCTTGCGAAGCGAGGCGGCGCTAGCGTCAGTTTGTTGTCATATTATCGTACGGCCGTGGTGCCAATCATAGTAGGTACCTAGTATGTACTTCTTCCACACTTACGGGGCAACGCGAGAAAGAAGATGTACCTAGGTCCCTAGTATGATGGGCTGCCCTAGGTACCTACCTAGTACCTGGGAGTTGTGTGCCAGGTAAGTTCCTAGCTGGTACCAAAGGAAAGTACAACCCACTGACTGTGCTGTTTGGTCCTTGATCTGGATCCAGAGTGAGTGCTGTCAGCCAAGGTGGCCACGTATGCACATGCACTGCGCCTCTGTTCAGACAATCGCAGTCGTTGGTCTGCCCGCACTTGAATCGACTTGGTGAGAGAGAATGACAGGAACCGGTTCGGCGGGATGAGCCGTATCGAAATTTCCAGTAAAAGTAGGTAGCCAGGACATGGGTCCACGATAGGACCAGTTTATCCGCAGGATTGCGCCAGGACCGCGGCAATGTCCGAGGGCATGTCGGGGATTACAATCAGGCTCCACACGCGCGCGCGCGCTACGTCAACACAAAAAGATCCTACCAACCTGAGTACCTAGGTAGTTGGTTAGTGTAGTGTAGGGCGATGTGATTCATAAGGTGGCACTTGGATCAGTGATGACTGATACAACTGATACAACTGATACAACTGATACAACTGATACAACTGATACAACTGATACCAGGCTAACCCAAGTACCTGTTAGGTACCCCAGGTATCTACGTGTCCTCAGCAGCGTTCTTGATATTATATCAAACTGACTTCCACTACAGCCGAAAGGACCATATTCTGGGAATTTGAATCTGTGAAAGGGGCTAGACGATAAAGCGTCATCAAAGCTATCAGACCCAGTCCAGCAAGCACCTTGCTGGCTCGCTATCCTGGTCCAGAGATATTTGGCCCGGGACGAAATACGCTACGCTACAGCGATTACAATCTATCAACAGCATCATTCGCTTGGTTTTGCGCAGCTTGCGCCGACCTTGGCCAATCTCCAATCGCATCTGCATCGACGATTTGACAAACCACACGGGCTTGACATTGCTTGTCTCTATTACTCTGGAACATGGATACCTAGTTAGAATGGAGTGTCCCCCAAGTGCCTACTTCAACGTCGTGAACTAGCTGCAAAACATTTGCAAAGCGCTACCTTTGCCAAAAACCTGCGTCAACTGTGAGAAAGGACCAACCAGGCGGCTTGAGATTGGAAATGAAACGGACCAGGCACTGCTTGACGCTGCGATAAATAGTGCTGCTCCCTTACTCACCCGAGACCAGCGCAACAGGCCACGTGGTGGCTCAGGGCACGCAGCAACTTGGCCGTTTCTTCGGGGAGGTAGTACGTGGCCGTTCGTGCTTTGCCCACGCGCTCCCCACTGCCGTCCTTGCCTCTGTCGACCACGACGATCCAGGCAAACGATTGGATCGGCCCGTGATGGTCCTTGGTGTCAACCCCTCCCTCCAGCCCGATCCAGTACGAGGCATTGGGTTCAGCATGGCGCGCGTTTCGTGCCCGATTGAGCGCTCCCTGTAGCGTCTGCTCGTCGGTGAAAGGCTGGTCTGGTACACCGGACGGTACGTACACTGATGCCTCGTACGTCAAACGTCGCTCCAGGGAACATGCGCGATAAGCCGTCCCGCGCGGCGCCGATCTTGACGGGATTCTCGGACGCAACAATGACGGCTGCTGCCTCTGCGCCTACCGTAGCCATTGCGGGGGTTGGTTGGTCGAGGGTGGGCAGGCAGATTCTAGAAGTCTGTGGTGTTATGTGGTAAGGACAGTAGACGACAGGCTGTAGCCACGATGGCAGCAAAGAATGAGTTCCAGCTGGAGCCACCAGACTCTTATTGTTTCCACGCAGATTGCATCCGGAATTTCAACGCTTACTGGTAAGTAATGGGTGCGGGCTGTCGTTTGACTCTAGACTTTTGGTGAAGGCCTAATTTGAAGCATCCATAGGATGAAGCAAAAACGAGCATCAATGCATGAGACAAAGAGGGATGGGAGGGGATGAAAAAAAAAAGTCTGGTGTCATCATCGGATTATCTGGGTAGTCTTGCTACACCGCTTCAACAAAGCAAACGGTGAAGCCGGAGTTTCAGAGTGAAATGGAAGGTGCCGTGTATTTTTTTTTTTCTTTTTTTCTCCTATATTCCCTTTTCTCTGTAGGGACATGTAGTATTTATGAAGTTTCGCCTGACATTTCGCCTGACATTTCCTTCACTTCCGAAGCGTACCACGTTTCTGGTCAGTGGAGCTGTGCGGCTTCCGAGTACGACACAGACTCTCTGGTGGAGCAGAGAACGTCTCAACAAGGGGGAGAGCTATAAAGATGGGGGCAGTCCAGTCCCTTTCTGATGATTTTGCCTAACTGGGGTTCGGAGGAAGGATGCGGTAACCTTAATGCACCCCCGGCTGGCACCGACACTAACGCTGACACTAACGCTGACACTTAACGCTAACCCTGGACATATGTAGGTAGTTGTTGAAGTGCTGCGGATGACCCCACAGAGGGGCTCGTCAACTGATGCTGCTGTATGGAGTACGTATCAACGTATCATAGCACAGGAGCTTGCATTCCAGACATCAATGATGATAGGTCGACATGGACTGTTACAGTGGATCCTTCCCTAGCCGCGGGACGCATGCGCACGGTTGCGGTTGCGGTTGCCAAGGAAAGCATCAGGTTCAGTTGTTCTTCGACAACACCAGACCAGACATACCTACCTAGGTACCTAACATACCTACCTACCTACCTACCTACCTACCTACCTACCTACCTACCTACCTACCTACCTACCTACCTACCTACGTAAGCAGTTGACACTTCATGTCTTCTTCTAAAACCACGGATGCCCTTTCAAGGCATTATGAGGAGTGTGTGGCCGCCAATGTCAATCGTACACCCCGGCGCCCACTCCTTCGCTTGCCCATTTTATTTATGTGCAGTAGATTGCCTCAAGCTACCAGACTTTCTACAGAGCACGGAGGAATACTGTAGGACCGGTCAATCGGGCCCAACGTCCCCCACCCATGCGTCGCACTAATTTACGGGGTAACTTAACGTTAATACAATGCTGCGACCAGGTTATCCGCAAGTTGCTGCACGTAATACGGAATAGATGATTAAGTAAGCAGGACAAATCCTGGGCCCTGGGTCTGGCGGGGCTCTCCTCCACACGAACCAAAGGCCCAGGAACTTCAAACGACGTCGCACACCGTTGACGCTTCAAGCACCTCGATAAGCCGTTCTCGTCTTCTTGCAATCCTCACTTCTCCTTCACCTTCGCCAGGAGCTCCATACACTCGCGAAACCTGCCTTGCTTATGCTGGTCTCGTCGGCTTCTCTCATCTCTCACCCCCTTGCAATTCGATCGAAACTATTCCCGAGACTACTCTACGACACCCCTCCTTCGTGCAAGCAGCCTATCGAAGACGCCATGCCTGTCGTGGGAACAAATCTATTACGAAAGAGCCCTTGTTTTGACATGCCCCTTTCATTCAGTCCACTAGTTGAAATCCCGCGTTATGCTTCTTAACACGCTTGACGCAAGCTTTCGACAAACTCGCCTCCATGTCTAATATGCGGCAGAGGGTACACATGTAGCAGCTTCAATGTCAATCCCAGCTGTGTTCTCTGTGCCATGGCTACCATGGCCACCATGGCCGCTTACCCCTGTATTATGTGCCTGCTGCAATTCTTATATCAACTTTTCGCTTCCCTCCTTGATCTCTAATTTGTCGTCTGTGCTCTTCTAGTCTTCTCGTTCATTGTCGCTCATTATTGTCATCTTCGTTTCTCATTGTTTTCTATACTATTGAGCTTGCATTGACCGCTCACACTTTCTCTAAATTCTGTTTATACAAACCTGATCTTTCACTTGCGTTGTGACTTCCCTGATTTATCACTTCATCTTCCAAAAAGTTATGTGCAGGTGATCCGCGGGATCGGAATTCACCGTGTCTCAAATTTTCAAATCCCTTCACTTGAAGACAGCGGTTATTTCCTTATTTCCCATCTTCCAGTAAAGGACAATCACCCAGCATGGCATTGAAGAACACTCTTTTGGGGTTCGCTCTTATTGGAGCTCAGCTTGCTGCTGCTGCTGCTGATTCTCCTCCTCCTCCTCCTCCTTCTTCTCCTGCTCCAGTCCCTACCAATCCCATCCTCCCAATCATCAAACCCGAAGGCGCCGATCTTATCGCCAACCGTTATATCGTTGTATATAACGGCTCTTTCAGCTCCGAAGCCATTGATGCCAAAGTCTCGTCCTTCTCAGCCATGATCAAGAAGCGCAACCTAAACAAGCGAAGTCTTGAGGGCCGAGAGTTCTCCTCCGACATCATGTCGTTCAAGATGAATAAATGGCGAGCCATGGCCTTGGATGCTGACGACTCCATGATCGCGGACATCAACAGCGCCAATGAGGTCGCGTACGTTGAGGCCGACCAGTGGCTAAGTACCAGCGGGACCATTCAACAGACAAACGCTCCTTTGGGTTTGCAACGACTCTCAGAAAAAAATCCTGGCAAGGGCGTGTATGAATTTGATGAGTCTGCCGGTGATGGCATAATGGTGTATGTGGTTGATACCGGCGTTCGCGTTTCCCACAAGGAATTTCAGGGACGTGCTGCCTTTGGCGCATCATTTGCCGGAGGAGTACGTGTATAAAACATGGTCAATTCTCTACCTTGCGAGAGATGCTAATTCCGTGATTTAGAACGATGACGAGAACGGACATGGCAGCCACGTCGCTGGTACCATCGCCGGCCAAACCTTTGGCGTTGCCAAAAAAGCAAGAATCACAGCGGTTAAAGTCCTTGACGGGAACGGCAAAGGCGCCAACTCAGGCATCCTGGCCGGGCTGCAGTTCGTCATGCAAGATGTGGCTAAGAAGAACCTGAAGGGCAAAGCTGTTATGAACATGTCTCTCGGTGGCGGCTTGTCCGGGGCCCTGAATCGTGCTATTGAAAATGTCGCCGCAGCCGGCATTGTCCCTGTAGTCGCAGCGGGAAACGAGAACGTGAGTATCAACTTGGTCAAGGCTCAACTCACTAGCAGCTAACAGCCTACGTAGCAAGATGCATCAAAAGTCTCACCTGCATCTTCTCCCAAAGCCATCACTGTTGGTGCGATTGATGCCAAGAACGATGCTCGCGCCGGATTCTCCAACTTTGGTCCCGCTGTCGACGTCTTTGCCCCTGGGGTTGATGTCGTCTCTGTCGGTATCCGCTCTGACACTGATACTAAGTCGATGAGTGGCACCAGCATGGGTATGTGTTCTTCCCTGTTGTTTTTTCTTTCTTTTCAAAAAAATTAAAAACGTTCGAGTCTAAAAAGAATATATGTTGACGATAATGATAGCTAGTCCTCACATCGCCGGTCTGGCAGCCTACCTAATGCGTCTGCAGAATATCACAAACTCTACCGAAGTTGCTAAGAAGATCAAGGATCTCAGTTCTCAGACTGGTGCCCGTGTCAAGAATAACAAACAAGACACTACTCCTATCATCGCCAACAATGGCGCTGAAAATAACGCCACAACTCCTGGAGACCAGCAACCCGGAGCCCAGCAACCCCCAACCGAGCAACCAGAAACCCAA
>JFHB01000122.1:0-90993 GCA_000729835.1 Atkinsonella hypoxylon
TTTTTTTTTTTACACCCCCAGGGTTGTCCACGCACAATGTCCCTTTGTACCTGTAACGGCTTCATGGTGCTTAGCCTACGACCTGTGCTGAATTCCGTCAAGGTCCATTGCTGCGGATAGCCGAAATGCGTCCAATCCTGCCTAACCAGTTCCATATAATTGCCCTTTCCCCTCAATCCTATCGACCATGATAAGATGTCTAAAATCCATTCCTAGCATAAATCATCTCCTATCGCGATGAAAATTACGATATGCATTCCTATGGCGGTCCCCCCTCTCGTCCCTATACCGCGCTGCATCTCTATCTCCATCCCTATAGCCTCTCTCGCCATCTCTCTCTCTGTCCCTCTCCCTCTTGTAACTACCCTCTCGTCCCCTCCCCTCCTTCCTCTTACTCTCCTCTCGTCTATAATCCGCCAGCCTAGGCCGCGATTTCCCCTTCACATTTTGATTCCACGCCCCCAGATCCTCTGCGTCCTTCAGCTCCTTGGCCCCGAGGCCCAACCTTGCAGGTCTTTTCTTCACGTCTTTCACTTTCGGCCCCGTGGCTTCGCCATTCCAGCCCATTCCGCGGAGGAGCGCTGCGCCGAACTCCTCCACGGGCATGGCTTCGTAGTCTTCAAGTGTCGAGGCAGCGCCCGCTTCAGCGGCGTCGCGTCTGTAGATTTCGTCTTCCGTAGGGGCCGGGATGGTGCGCTCTGGTTCTGTCTTGTTGCCTAGGAGGGCGTCTAGTGCTTCGTCGTCTGCTGTTCTCGTGGGCTGCGCTGTGAGATTTGGGGGCGGTGACGCTGGTGCTTGTGCGGGCGGTTGTTCCTCCGTGGTGGCTGGTTTGCGCTCGGAGACGGTGAGGCCCCATTTCAGTGGTTGGTCTTGGTCTGCGGGGCGAGTCTCTGTCGTCTCGGGGGCTTGTGATCGCCGGGCTTCCTCGGGGAGAAGGTTCTTGGATCGTCGCTGGGCTTTCATCTCGGTTCTCCAGTCGCGGTTGGGTTGTCTGGCGATGATGTATTCCTTCTTGGGCTGGGACGCTGCGCTTCGTTCGCGGTCTGTCTCGGCGCCGTCCTCGCCGAAGGCGATGATTTTTTCGTGGCGGCCATGGGGGCAGTCTGCGTCGGAATCTGAGTTGGAGTCGGAGTGGTCGCCGAGGGCGACTCGTCCGGTTTGTCGGGATCGTTTGCCGAGGGTGCTTGGTGGTTGGGGCCGTGAGGAAGGCCTGGACGGCGGCGGCGGCGGTTTTGTTGTTGGAGCGCCGAGGTTGATAGCTATGCGGCTCTTTGATGAGTCGCACATGGTAACTTGGCTGGAGGGGAGGGTGGTGGATGGACATTGGTGATGATGTTTCTCGGACGCGGGAATACGGAGGATGGATGGCGTTGGGATTTGCCAGATCTGGGCCCCACATTGGAAAAGATAAAGTGGGTCGGTTGCATGCTTGTAAGAAACTCTAGGATTTTCTCAACGTTGATTATTGAATATGTGAACTTGACCCAAGGGACGCACTTCAAAGAAGTTGGAAAGCTAATCGGAATAAGACTCGGTAAAGACAATATGTGGTCACTTGCAAAAGAGCTGTCGACTTTCACTGAAGTTGTTCAGGATGTGCCCGATCGATAACAAACGAATGACGTTGAGGCGAAATGACGCCATGAAATGAACTGACTCCTTGCGACTTGCGCGTTCTGGTGACTCGATCATTCGCCTTGCCATCATCCTCGGATTATAACGCAGAATCCCATCCTCCACAACATGGATTTCTGCCCTGGGGGTTGGCCCAAAGACATTCCAGTCATGGCTAGGAACACAGAACCATTGCAGATCTCTGAGAGACAAGGGACCTATTTGTCTGGCTTGCACAAGCCGGTTGAAGGTTTTGACGGTTCCCGCTGCGGGCGGCACGACGAACCAAGTCGTTTGGGCTACTATGACGAGTATCGATGCAAGGCCGGATGCGTAATGTTGTCGAGCAGCACTGCTGTGCTGACAAAACATTTATACAAACAAATAAAAATAAAAAATAAAAAATAAGAAAAACCTTCATACTGGCGCGCACTTGCACAGTACGATTCGCTTGCCCTTCTGAGAAGATCTTGCAGAGGCAGACCAGTCGGGTGCGGACACCTGCAGGCTGCGTGCGGTTGCATGTGGCTGGAGGGCAGGCGGTGACAGATTCAAACAACGGGTTCTGTCTGTTGTGTTGCAGGTCAGCTCCGTTATGGAATTTGTCATTACCTTGGACGGCAAAGGCGGCTGGCTTCACTATCGTTCAGTCTGTCTGGCACAGTGCGGGTCATTGCGGGGCAGTGGTCGGTGGGACGGTATTCATTATTAATGTCAATCTGGTCCAGTCGACGCCTGCTATTACAGAGTGGGCTAGCAGCCCAGCCAGCACTCCAGTCTCCGTGTTTCCTCCTGATTCTCGCCGTCACCCATTATACTAGCCGCGCCCCTAAGCTCTAAGCCCAGCCCAGCGCCATCTCCCACCAAGCAAGCAGCGGAAAGGCCAAGTGCCATCATCAAATTCAATTCAAAAAATTCCCACCCGCTAGCCGGCCGCCTCGCCCCTCTCCCCAGCGTCCTGTAGGGAGTGCTCCGTAGAGCCAGCCCAGACCCAGTGGTGCAAGTTAGACACACACACTCAAGAGCGTGATCTCCCCCCCCCCTATGCTTCTTTCTTGACCCCCCAAAGACTGAAATCACCGCCCGTCAAAATTTGAACCACGACCAAAGGCCATCAACAAATCCATCAACGCGGCCTCATCCGCCACCTTTTGCATCGCCGTGCGCCCGATATCTCATCTCTGCCCACCTCGATCTGGCCCTCGGTCCCCTCGTGCATCTGTTTGGCCGTCAAACGGATGCCGCCAACACCTATGCTATGACTGAGGTCGGCCAGGCTGACTTATCGAGGCTGCTTCAAACAAAGCGCATCGAGTATAAGTGAGTGTGATCTCATTCGAAAGAGCGATTTTTTCCGATTGTAAAAATATAACTTTTGTAATGCTTACCTGCCGTAGTGCAATCGTGACCTCGAGAAAGCGGAAGCTGCGCGAGCTTTTCGCGGTCGCTACCCATGTCGATGCATTGCCAAACGATGGCTTTGCCAACCCGGACGCGCCAGCGCCCACTTCAGCAGAATGGAAGTTTCTGCAAGCAAGTGACATCACGCAGTATGTGTCCTTGTTGCAATAGCGTTTTTTTTTTTTTTGCGCACCAGTGCCGCTACTTCAATTCTTGTCAGGGAATTGTAGTTGTGTATGACACAATCTGCATTTCAAGCTTTAAAGCGCGCGTTGCGATTTTACTTCCTTTGCACACCTGTACACTATTTGAACCCAAATATTAATGCCTCGTCTTTCGCATAACAGGGGAAAGTCACTCAACGAGGCCAATATTCCTGCGAGACCAGCACCGTCGGTAGAAACGATAGACAAATTGAAACGAGCGCTTGCATCACAGATCAATGTCGCCTCGGTTAATCCCTCCACGACGCCGATACCAGTACCTACACCCGCCGACACAATCAAAAAAGAATTATTGCCAGGCCCGCAACCGCCAGTGGTCGCTTCTTTGAAGAATGGAGGAGTTTCATCGAGCAATCGACCAAGCTTAACCTCGAGAGCCTCGCCAAAAACACCAACATCAATACTCCCTGTGCAGAAGACCTCACACAATCCGAAACCTCCTCAACTACCTATTGTGTCAGGATCAGCCACGCCTGTTAATTTTGGTACACCGAATAACAACAAGTCCCAAACGAATGGCGTCCCGGCCAGTGCTAAACCGACGATCATACCACTACCACCACAATCACCGACCAGGAAGAAGATTTCGCCTCGGTCCAAATCAACGGTTACTATCGATGCAAACTCACAATGCGACTTGACCAAACGTGTTGTCGCTGACACTTTGACTGGAGATACAGAAGCGGCTGCATCGCTTGTGCCATCCGCAGTGAAGTCACCACCTAGAGGAATCAAACCTGCCGAGCCTTTATCCTCGCCAGATTCTACTGCCCATAGTGCAATGACCCCGGCAGCTCACGAAGCATCAACAGACACAAGTCCCGAAAATGAAGGTCTCGGATATGTTGATGCTACAGAGCGAAAGGATGAGAAGGAGGTTGTTGAACCTGGCCAGCAAACTCAGGTAGCAGAGTCGCAAGATGAAGGTTCAACTGCAGAGGAACAGCTTCTCCGAGAGTCCATCCAGTCAGGAACAATAGCAACCGAATCTAGGCAGCTGGAAAAACTGGAAAACGTACGGAAGTTATCCGACGTCGCTCTGTCTCAAGTTGACCAAGCCATGAAGAAGCGTCCGACAGACTTTGCGAAGCATGGCGATGCTCAGAATGCAGATAGCCGAGGTGGAAGCCCGGGAGAGATGGATGTTGATACGCCGATCCCTGTGGAAACGCAGAAAATATCCTCTTCTAGAGATTCGAATCTTGCTACGCAAACTGCACCGACTTCATCCGTAACCGCCAGGAAGGAACAACCAGCGCAGGCACCTACCGTTGAGCGAGCGGTCACAAGGGTATCATCAGGGGCGATGCGGCTTAAATCCGTTAATGAAATTGTCGGTGGGACACTTTCAAGACAGTCGAACACTATAGACCGAGATGCCGGTAAACGTGTGCACGATCAACTGACACCCGTCACGTCCACACCACAATCGCCTGCTTCCAAAATCAAACACGGGCACAAGCGAGAAAGGTCGAAAAGTCAGGTTTCAACAGTATTATTCGGCAAGCCACCGAAGCGAGCTGATGAGAAATCAGTTGTCCCGGGTCACAAGGACACTTTACAAGCTTCAGACGACTATTACACTCCACTCTTTGTACAAAATTTTACAGCTTCATCTAACTGGATGCAGCCAATCGAAAAGATCCTTTTCCAGGCCAACAAAACAATTGCTACACCCGATGCAAATTTTGTCATTCAGGATCATCAGGCTTGCAGGGTCCTCAGAAGGGTCTATCATCTGCAACAGCATGACAAATGGTCACTAAGGCAGCTCAAGAGATGTCCAGAACCTACGCGGCCACCCACACAATGGGATGTCCTTCTCAAGGAGATGAAGTGGATGAGAACGGATTTCCGAGAGGAGCGTAAATGGAAGATGGCAGTTGCACGAAACCTGGCCTACGCTTGCGCGGAATGGCATGAGTCAAGCACTGAAGAGCGAAAGGAGATGCAGGTCTCTGCCACCATTCCTCCTAAGGCGAAGCCAGTCGCAGAGGACGTATCAATGCCCGATATGGAAGGCCATGCCGCAGAGACTCAACCGACTCCAGACCTTGTTTCGTCGGAAGACATTGACTCCCCGCAAGCTGTCGATGAACTCAACGATGATTTTATTGAAACTGTGCCTCCCTCAGCTATATTCACTTTACAAGAGGACGATGTTGTATTTGAACTGCGGAGGACGACAGCTTCCGATGCCCTTCTTGATGAACTTCCCATGTATGGCTCACCCCTCAAGGTGCCCAATGCAGACATCACCAACCCCGAGTTTGATCCAGACGCGCACTGGCGTCGACCTGCCTTGCCTCTCAGCAAATATGTTGAGGGCGAGATGAAGGTCATCACTCAGAAACCCCCAAAGAAGCGCAGCAGATTCGACTATGAGAATGAGGAATCAGATGACGAGCGGGACAGCGCTTTTGTTGCCAATCAAGCCATTCACAATGTGCCCCTTCCTCCTGCCACAGATGAAGTCGCACTGTTTCATCCAGACTCTAAGCATATCCGGGATCGTCTCCATGCGGGCCATCAATTTAGGCCGCCATCTGAACACCCAATGCCCGTTCAAAACTTTTACGAGTGTCGTGGTCCGTCGCAATGGACCTTTGTAGAAGATGATGAACTTCGGGGTCTGGTACGAGAGTACTCGTACAATTGGTCACTGATATCGAACATGCTATCTACGAAATCTCGGTTTCAATCAGGAGCCGAGAGACGAACCCCGTGGGAATGCTTTGAACGATGGATCAACCTGGAAGGGCTGCCCGCTGACATGCAGAAGACGCAATACTTCAAGGCATACAACACTCGCATCGAAGCCGCCCAGCGTGTGATTGCTCAGCAGAACCAGCTCGCAGCCCAGCAAGCGAACGCGTCTGGTGGCGCTGTCACTCCAGTTCGCCGACGACCATCCACGCCCTTGCGCGTTGAACGACGACGTAACCAAAAGCATCTGACTCTCATTGATGCTATGAGGAAGTTGGCAAAGAAGAGGGAGACCACCATTCAGAAGCAACAGCACTCAGCAGCACAGAACTCGGCCAACAAGAAGACAAACGACACCATTGCCCAAAGGCCCAGGAAAACACCACGAGATTACAGCATGTTGCGATGGGAACGCGACCAGGCATTGGCCGAGAAGATGGCTCAATATGCGCAGAGGCAAGAAGCTCAGCGGCGGGCTGCCTTGCAAGCCAGAGCGCATGGACAGGCAGCCCAGGCAGTCGCCGCGGCGGGACAGACTGGAGTTGGGGCAGCAGCAGTTGGGGCAGCTGGACCAAACGGACAAGCAGCTGGGGCGCAAGGGCAAAATACGAACCATCTCCAAGGCGCAAATGTTCCAGCGGGCGTTGCTCGCCCCAATATTCCGAGTCAATTGGCTGCAGCCGCTGCCGCTGCAGCAGCAGCAGCAGCACACGGGCGGCCCAGAGTGCCACTGCAAGCGCCAGTCAACGGTGTTGGAGTTGCCTCGGTGCAAGCTCAGATGAACGGTGGTCTATCGGCGCCTAACCAGATGAACGCAGTTCAGCAGGCTCAAATTCAAGCCGCCGTGCAGAACCAACAGAGAATCCACATGCCTAACCAGCAGCCAGACGCCAGCTTGATGCTACGTGCTCAGCGCATATCCGAGCAACAACGAGCTCATATACATCAGGCGCAACAGCAGCAGCAGCAGCAAGCTCAGCAGCATCAACAGCTCCCAGGCAATGCTGCAGCTGCTGCCGTAGCCGGCTCGCAAAACTCACTTCCCGTGCGAAACAGCATCAACAGTGTCAATCAGCAGAACTTCATAACGAGTGCGCAGGCCGTGATGGCGCAGTACAATATGGTTGCTAATGCCAACGGCAATGGAAATAGCTCACCACCGACGAACGGTCTTCACATGCCCACCCCTGCCAGTGTCGGCTCTCCTGGTCAACGGATACACTCTCCGCTCCCTCCAGCGATTACAGCTCAACTCACCATGCTAGAGAACTCTCTCAGGGCCAAGCATCCCAATTCGACTCCAGAACAAGTTCGTCAATTGGCATCTGAGCATTTAACGCGAGTCATGATGGCACAGCGACAGTCAGCGATGAACTCTGCCGCCGGAGCATCGGGACAAACTGGCCTTGCCAACGGCATCGCGGCGACTACGAGCCCCCATCAGTACGCAGCGCTCCTTCGCCAACAGCAGCAGCAGCAGGTAGCTCTTCAGCAGCAAGCGCAGCAAAAGGCAGCGCAGGTGGCACAAGCTCAGCGCGCTGGTAGCCAAGCCTCACCAACCCCGGGGCCTGCCACCAGTCCGGCCCAGTCACACCGACGCCAATCGAGCGGCAGTGCAACACCTGGCGGATAATAGACGATGTTGCATGCGGTTACTACATACATATGGTTGCAGTCCTGGGGGTCGTCACACATCAACGTGGCTCACATTCCCAATGACGAGCAAAGTTCATCCAGCGCAGGTTTCATCTATTCTACATACACTCTTCGCGTCTCGTCGCCTTAGTCACGGTGCATTTTGATTTACGCTGTTCATAGCACGGGAGCATGGGACGGGGATTCTTGGGGCTGTTCATCAGCATTACATACTAATATCCAGAAAGGGTTGCGAAACTCTAGTAAGCACATGGCGTGAGGTGAAACGGGAAAATAATGTATATAATCGTCGGTTCAAGTCAACGAATGTCGACTTGAAAATATATTCTGCCAAGCAAAGCGTATTTTGAGTGGCGGTGGATGCGTGTGGCGTTATGAATTACATGGATTGCAATCCGGACCCAAAAGGTAACGTCACTCGTATTCACCAGGCACAAAGTTTGCACGTTTAATGCCGACTCTATTAGCGGAACCTAGATTATATACCCGTCAAACCCGAAACGCCATATCGCACAAAATGTGCCGCCGTCGCAAATCCCGGTGCCATTCAAGTTGGACCGCCGTGCTTGGTCGCGTCCCCGTGGAGGAGCAGCTTGGGTTTGATAAAGTCTTCGTCCAATTGCCTAAACAGCCCAGCTGGATCCTCTGCGCTCCATAGTTGGCGGATCGCGCCGGTGGCGGTGATGGGGGTATTGCCCTGTGGCTCAGAGGGGCTCATGAGGTTGTCCGCGTGAGGCGTCGGTCGGGGACTCGCGCGGGCGCGACGCGCAGGCGGGGGGAGATCAGAGGTGTCGATGTCGTCGTCGAAGTCGGAGTCGTCGACTGGGCGGCCGAGGAGGTCTGCGCGCTCGAGGTCCTCGTGGCTGCGGGAGGAACTCCTGCGGCTCGCGCTGTGGGCGCGGGTGTGCTGCGTGCTCGTGCCGTCGCCCATGGGGGATCTATGGCCGGAGACGTAGCTGGCTGAGCGGCCGGCTTCGAGGTTGCCGAGGGCAATGTTGCCGTTTCGGGGGGGCACGTAGCCTATTCCTCCTCCGGAGCGCTTGGTATGGAGACCACCTGCGAGAGTCTCAATGTCGAACTCATCGTCGCTGTCGATTTCCTCGACCACGCCGGTTCGGATGCCGAGGATTTCGAGCATGCGTGCCGTCGTGCCGCCGAAGATGATGACGGTGAGCACCACTACGACTAATACTGTCGCCCGGAGAGGATATGCGTGTTCGCCGGTGAGTAAGGCAGCTAGCGCCACGCCGACGGCTCCTCGGAGGCCGGCCCAGAACAGCATGGCCTGGTAGTTGTAGGGAAGCTCGTCGCCGACTTCGAGGCCTCGGCGTCGGGCGCGGTATCGGATGAACCAGTTGATGGCCTTGGAGAGAGGGAAAACGGCGACCCAGCGAGCGGCGCATACCGCGAGGACAGTCACGATGATGAGAGGCGGCTCGAAGGATAGCGCGTTGTCGGTGAAGAGGGCCAGGCCTAGATAGATGAAGATGAAATTTTCTGACAGCTGCGAGATGACCTGGAAGATGAACTTTGTGGTGAGCTGCGTCCTTCGGGACATGTTGAAATATGCATAGTGCTTCAGTGTGATGCCGCAGAAAAGCAGAGACACAATGCCTGTGGGTTGGGGTCAGTCAAGGTATGGATGGGGGAGGAGAGCCAGCGGTCTGCCTACCGGATAGGTGTATGCCGTGGGAAAAGAAGTAAGTGGCATAGGCGATCAAGAAGATGAGACAGGACTCAATCTTTGTATATCGTCGGAGGTAGGTGAACTTAAGCAATAGAGCTGTGCCGACACCAACCACGACACCGATAAGCAGACTGGTGAAGAAGACCAGCAAGAAAATGCCAGTAGCCTCGAAGAAGCTGAGTATGCCATAGCTAGAGGCCTCGCCCTTGTTGTACTTTTGCGCCGTCTCGAAGATGACGATGGCAATGGCGTCATTCAGAATGGATTCACCGAAGATGATGGTGTACAGCTTAGGATCGACTTTGTATGTGTTGAAGATGGCCAGGATGGTGACCGGGTCCGTGGCAGATAAAGTGGCTCCAACGGATATGGCATCAACAAACGACATGTCGAGTGAGCCTGGGAGCAGAGCGAAAAGATAGAGGATCAGACCAATGACAACGGCAGACAGGAAGGTGCCTGCAAAGGCGAATGTCAAAATGGTGCCAATGTTGCGGAAGAAGTTGGCCTGGTGTAGCTCGTAGCCGGATGAGAGAATAATCGGCGGCAGCAAAAGATTGAAGAATATCTGATAGTCAAAATTGATCAGATTTCGTATCGAGTCGCCGGACGTCACGATGAGGATCAATCCAACGGTCATACCTAGGCGCATGTGCGGTTTGCGTTAGCTCCAAAGGTTAAAAGGGAAAAAGAAGAAGAAAAAAAAAACCCCCCCCGACCACGGGCCAGAATCGGCATGATGCCAACGAGGCGCCAAGCGAATCCCGTGGCCCAGGCATTGAAGCTGAAGGGAGCACGAACCCGCAAAGATAGAAATCACAGTCTCGTGAATAGCTGTTACTTTCTTAATCTGGAGCATGTAACTTGTGAAGAATGCGGCAATGAGCAGCATAATGGCGATGAACAGCGTCCACGCGGCGAAGAACTCCTTTTGCGCGCCATCTCCCTCTGCAATTCACTCACAGTTAGTATTCGGTCTTGGTTTGGAGGCGCATTCACGCTTCCAGGAGGATGGCATCGTTTCGGGAGGACAAACCGTCAGTTTCGCTCGTTTCTCGTCCTGCAATAGTGTCAGCGTAGGGTCAAGCAGTCGCATTGCGATGGGACTAAGGCGATGGACGTACTGAGAAGGGCGGTGCCCATGTCGGCGAACGTCGCGGCCAATTGCATATTTTGGCAGAAACGGCTTGATGCCACGGATGAGTTGGTGAAGGACCTATGTCGCAGGGTCCAGGTGGTGGGTTGGTCGCAGAGATGCGAGAAGTGATCACGGTGGAGAGCTGAGTAGCCCCTGCGCGAGCCTGACGGCGGAGGACAGAGAGATCATGAGTTGGCTACCAAGCGTCTGAATTTCGCGCTGGAGGTGGAGAGAACAGGCAAGAGTTGTGGTTGTGGTTGTGGTTGTGGGAAGGGGAAGGGGACAAGGGTCGACAAGTGCTTGTTTCTAAAGGCTGAGCATTTTAAGTTTCCACACCAGGTGTCCTGAGCTGGAGATGGAGATGGATTGCATGAGTACATGTGCTCCGTACCTACGGAGTAATGTGGATGTACATACATGTGTGGTCGGCCCGGTGGGATACCCCACTCCCACGGTCCCACCCACTAGCCCGCGTGCCTACCGAACCGTAACTAACCTAACTAGGTAACTATCCTCTTGACTCAACCGAGCTGGTATCGAACCAGACAGACCCCACAGACGCTGGCCCGGGCGCGAAACCTCAAGTGACCTATGTACGCTGGTGAAATTGCCTGAGACATAATGTACCTCTATGTAGCTGCGACAATTACTAATACTAAACTTGGCATAAAATAAAAAAAAGCGTAAGTGAGAGCAAAAAACATACAACACTGGGTATTCGCTGGTCGTCACCATACTGCTTACCCCCGATAATCTGCCGAACTGGCGTGGGTTATGTTCCCATTATTGCGTGGCCTACGGAATAGGAAACCTCAAAATGACAGGGCCTTGTCGCCTTGCCTGCCTATACCTACAATGAGAGCTGACTTGGCTCGGCACTTATAGGTGTGGACCTCTGACCGCGTTCTGACCATTCATTGGACGAAAGGCGGGTTTCAGGTTGAATATAATATAGTTCAATTCGTGGAATTATCGCCAACCATGCATGGTCTACGGAATACAGCACTCCTTCTTCCAATATTCGTCCAACGACTGGGAAACCCGTGTAGTATTAGGCTATCTATCCTTCACTGCTAAATAAAATAAACACTAAATATTAATTAATAGGGCAAAGAAACTAATCTTATAAGACGCTTTACTACTGCGCACAGCCTAAGACAGGCAGAGACTAACTATTGTTAGAGCGCTAATCGAGAAGAGAGCCAACGTCGAATGTGAGGATGAGTATTCCGTATGGTTCAGGGATTGATTGATTGTACATCCCCTTAGCCGCCGGCCCTCATGCGAGGTTGTGGATCTTGTAAGAATGCGGAAGCTCATTCGTCCGCCCGTCCCTGCCCGTCACTGCCCCTCCTTTCACCCTTCCAAGTTGGCATCACCAACACCAACCACTTTCAATGGAATCAACATCTCACCCGACCTTTTGGACCCGACCTGATCCTTCCCTTGCTACACGTTCACCTGACGGCCAACACGCTTGGCACTCACAGTCAAATGAATTACTAAAATTAGATCCCCCCTTGTATAAGTTGGCTCTATCAACTTAGCTAGTATCAGCATTCCAAACACCACATCCGCTCACGTTGGTTCCTTCATAACGCAGCTCAACTCCTGCAGTTTCACTTCACCGCAATGGCCGTTCATGGCGCGACCGTGCAATAAAAAGCGAAGGCGACAAGGGGACCCTTCGGAGGACCAACATGATCCACTCAAGAAGGCAAGATTGAGCAGAAAACCTCGCCCGCCTCCCAACTTTCCACCTGAATTCTACGACAACCTGTCGACAATTTTCCTTACTACCCGTGCTAAGCGAGAACTTGACCGACGAAACGAGCAGGATCCTTCATCCACGTCCACCAATCCCGACGGATCCTTCACAAGTCTTGAGGAGTTTGCAAAGCAAAACAGACGAGGTGGACCAGATCTTTGCGACCTCCGAGGGGTATGTCTTCATTACTCACGCATTCATTCATTAATTCTTGTTATTGACTAATTTCTTGTTTAGTACCCAGAGCCGACAAGCATTACACCCGTGATGGCCTCCACTGTACCTTCAAGCAGTGAAAAGACGCAGTCTACCAAGCCAACAACCGTTACAGCTAAGACCAAACGCTCCTCGGCATACGATGCTAACTTCGAACAACATCTTATTGACCATGAAATCTATCCTCCATTCTACCAATTTCCGGACGACCGTAAATCCTCTAAGCCAGCCAATTGGGAAGAGCTTCGGCAGGTTCTGAAGGCTCCCAGGGGTTCTCTTTCGCCATCCGTTGTTACCCTATCGGCCTTTGAGGAATTTCAATTCAAAAATGAAACCAAGTCTGAGGGCACATTGATGCGTAGTGTTGTTCCACTTATTGCTGGCGGTGGCGATATCCGAAACGAGGGCCATCTTCCATTCCTCAACTTAACATCGTTGACTGACAATGTTACGGTTAATCCTGTGCCCGATTTCTTCGACGGAGCTCAAGCTGAGGCAGTAGACAAGAGAGTACGAAGTGAACTTGACAAGATAATCGTGCCTAACAGAAAGGCAGGAATCCCTATCGCACCCAACTTCTTCCTGGAGGTCAAGGGCCCTACAGGAACTGTTAGAGTGCTGAAGGGACAGGCTGTGCTAAATGGAGCGCACGGAGCTATGATGATGCACGCCTTGCAGAATTATCTAGTAGATGAGCCCGTGTACGATGGTAATGCTTACGCATTTTCATCGACATTTGTAGGTGGATTTCTTACATTATATGCACATCATCTTACTGCCCCTGCTAGGCCCGGGGAGAGGCTAGGCTTCTACACCACTCAGCTTAAAGCGTATGCATTAAATGATGATGAGGGTTATTCAGCAGGCTGTGGGGCGTTCAGGAATCTGAGGGTGAGGGCAAAGGAGGACCGCGATCGATTCATCAAGATCGCTAACTCGCGAGCACGCAACCAGGGCACAGAGATTACAGAGACGGAAGCGGAGGCTATTGCAAGCATTGAGAAACCTGAAGATTGCGATTCGAGGCCTGTCGGACTGGCTGTCTTCAACAACAACTATGACGAAGATGGCGAAGACGATGCAGACGATGCAAACGATACCCAGGACTCGGCAGGCTTTGTAGCTGACTCTGCATCAAGCTTCACACCAGTCAACAGCGAAGATGCCCAGGATCAGCATAAAAAGCCTCGCGAATGACCTATGTCACGTGTCGGTCGGATAGTCGCGGTCAGCACGCGACATGTCACGTGCTAGGAAGGATATTCATGCTCTGGCGAGCGCACAACCTGTGCACTTGTTTTTCTTTCCTCTCCATCTTCATAACCACCTCAATTTCACTGTTCGTGCCGTGACACCTGACCTGACTCAACTATAGGTCCTAGGGTGGGTAACACTGCAAAGGCCTCAGGCAGGTCACGGACCCATACCCTTTTCGATATGAACCCCTAACTAGAGAACACTATCCCCTTGGGCACGATAAGGCTCCGGGTGCCCGGGGAACCCACTTTAATTGCTAGCGATTGGGCACAGCCCCGAAATTCAGCCTATATACCGGTTTTCGCGATATCTACTGAAGAGGATGAAAGTGATGTCAGGCGCGGCCACTGCTTCCAATAACGATGCTCTTAGATAACGCACGAACGGCACTCAGATATGCCCAGCAAACCATAAACATAAGGATAGTGTCTCATCTTCTATTGTTGGGACCACGTGTTGTTCGTTGAGTGCCGTAGTAAGAAGTCGTTTACTGGCTGATAACAGAAGTCAAGAGTTGCATTACCTCCACTGCTTGTATAGAGGATAAAGCTGCAAAACTCAGAGGAGATCAGCATAGACTTCTACAACTTCGCTGCACTAAGCTCGACTAGTGTTCCACGTAGCAAACGGCGTTTAGATCTCGATTTTCAGGGTGCGCGTTTCCCTCCACTCTGCTCATTATTCAGACACAAGTACACGTTGTATATCTATCCTGTCTTTCAGAGCTTACGGGGGTATAGTCTCGAAAGTCGGGTTCGCGTGTCGCGGCAGTAGCTTGATAAGCGGAGTAACTGTAGGACAATAACACATACGACCATAGCCGCCAGCAAGGTCTGGATCCCGTCCGATCTCCGAAGAGAATCTGGTGAGCGCTGGATTAGTAATTGGGTCGGTGACGACCAGTGAATACCCAGTGTTGTATGTTTTTTGCTTTCACCTACTCTCTCTTTTCTCTCTTTTTTTTTTTTTTTTTTCTTTTTATACTAGTAATTATTGCAGATATACAGAGGTACATTTCATCTCTAGCAATTTCCCTATTGCACCGGCGCGCGCCACCGTCTATCACAGTGGGACGTATAACTAGTTAGTGGCACTGGGGTGTTATTACGTGTATTACAGTGGGATGTACTCCGTACCTGAAAACCACAGCTCACAGCCCCACATGCGCACCTAAGCAGGACTCCAGCTACCTAGGTACCTACCTAGGTACTTACATTACAGTACCTAGTACTTTAGTAGTGCCTGGTCTCTGCAGACCACCACTGCCAGTCATCATCACCAACCAGACATCTTTTGCTTCCACCATTATCGTCACCATCTTCCTCTGCGCGCGCGCCGCCCTACAAGTCGCCAGGCCTTGTCGGGGCACCCCCTTAGCTGCAGGTCAACGAGGCGTTCTATCCAAAGACTCATCGGGTTCACCTTGACTGGCCATTTCGCCTCTATGCCGACCCAGTAGTCCCAGTCGGCACAAGAAACATGTACCACCTGGCCAAGGGGTTGTATCTCTATGCCACCAGCAAAGAAGGTTCACTCGCTTTTCCCCAGCACTTTTAATTGCCAGCCCAGACTTCCAGAACAGGTCAGTTGACACTGCATTGTCTTGCCAGAGTACTCCGTTATCCTGCTGGGCCTCGACAATGCTGGCAAAACCACCTTCCACGAACAAGTCAAGTCCATGTACCTCCCACATGCGCCAGAACCCAAGCTCAAAACCGTACCTACCGTGGGCCAGAACGTCTCGACAATAACCCTCCCCGACATGTATCTGAAGTTCTGGGACGTCGGAGGCCAGCTATCCCTGCGGAATCTGTGGCAAAGCTACTACGCCAGCTGCCACGCCATCGTCTTCATCATCGACAGCACGGACATCGGCGACGGAACCCTGGGGAACGACAACGGCCGGCTGGAGGAATGCAGGCTGGTGCTAGAAGATGTCCTGCAACATTCGGAAACGGAGGGCGTGCCGCTGTTGATACTCGCCAATAAGCAGGACAGAGAGGACTGCGTGGAAACGATACATATCAAGGAGGGGCTGGTGAAGAGGGTCATGGAGGGCGACAAGGGGAGCAGCATTCGCGATTCGCGCGTCTTATCGCTCAGCGCTTTGACTGGTGACGGCGTCAGGGAGGCTGTAGACTGGGTGAGGACGCGGGTGCAGTGGAATAAGGAGTCGCGGCCGCCGGTCATGCGGTGATTTACGCGCGACATGTTATACCGCATTCAAGGTGTTTGGTGTTTCACGGTATTCTTCCTTCTTCTGCTTGTGTTGTATCACGAGCTAGGAAATTTTTGGATCTAGACAGGGTACAGGAACGTGGATTTACAGGGCACAAGACAGAAATAGACATGGCAACATTGCGTGCTAGGCATATCGACATTCGCATCATGCCGATGAGTACTTTCTATCATGTCCCATAGGGCCAACTTGCCACGAAAAGACAATGGCTCCAACCAAGGAAGCGCTATCAAGATGCCTTGGACTCTGTACCTCTATATCTGCTGCCGTCCCTGACGCTCTACATTTGGGTACCTGACCAAGGAAACACTATGACCCAAAAAAAGGAAAAAAGCAAATCTTACAACGTGTGCAGTGCCCCCCGCAAAGCTGGTGTAGATGCTATTGTTATCACCGATCATTGTCCGCCTTCAGCTCTGCCATCAAACCCCCCTTATCTCTCCTCTTCCCATCCTCGACCAACTTCCTATCCACCAAATCCGTAAACTCCCTCGCCTTAGCCAGCGCCGTCTGCGCACAGTAGACGAAAACCGGCGCATCGACGTCCGCACCCCCCAACTTGCTCACCTGGCAAATCTCCCCGTGCTTATTCAAGCTATACGTGCAGCAGCTCAACCGCATCTGCTCCTCCAACCACGTCGTGTCCAGCAGGACCGTCTCCCCGTCCGCCGGCCCTTCCTCCCCGAAGAAGCTGAAGGTGACGCAGAAGGGCGAGTGAAGCCAGCTGAGCGGCACAGGCTCCCTCTCCGCGGGCGTGTACACAGTCAGCGTCTCCCCTTCCATCGAGCTCTCCGGCTTGCGAAAGTGTCGCAGGGCGGCCACGACTGCGAAACAGGACACGTCGACGAGGTTGCCGTCGTGGGAGAGCACATGGAGATCTGCGCGGACGGACCAGCATTTCTGCCCGGCGACGAGGCAGAGCGACTCTGTGTCCAGGGCGCCTGAGCGACGGATCGTCTTCTCTAGCGTCCGCGAGAGGAGGACTTCTTGCTCTGTTGGGCGGTTGACTTCGAATGAGGGGGCCACCATGGGGCTTAGCTCCGAGGTGATGGAGAAGATGCCGTCGAAGGGACGGTCTGTGAAGGGGACGGTGACTTCGGCTGAGATTTTGGCTACGACTCTGGGATTTGCGTGAGTTGGTGCGTTGTTCCTATCGTGGAGGATGTGGGTTCGGGGTAGAAAATGGCGACTTTCATCTGGAAGGATCTGAGTGTTGAAAACGAGGTGTGAAGGGTGGGATGTTACCTTGTTTTGCCGCACCGGACGTCCGCCACGCCATACTCTTCTCCGAATGTGAGGTCAATCGGTCTGAACTGCTCAAACTTGCGATTGTCCAGTCGCAAACCCTCTTGTAACGCCTTGATGAGAAATGTCCTCTCACTCAGAGAGGGTTCTGCGTCCCGAGGCATTTTGCCAGACGTTCGTTACCTGGACGAAAGGGGAAGAAGAGAAAAGAGGGTTGGGTTTTTATTTAGTATTAGTATTAGTATGATTATTATTATTTTGTCGAAAACTTCCCTTTTTATGAAATGATTGTGGTTTGCACGGGTTTCGTATACTTTGTTTTTAATCCTCTTTCATGCGTTGCTGCTCAGTGAGACTGTGACGTGGGGTTGGTGAAAATTCTGCCAGGCGGTGGGTGGGAGACCTGCTTCGTCGTGAAGTTTGCAGGACGTGTCTTTCTCTTTTTCATAGTCCTTTATCAATTGGCGTTGTCACGTCCGTCTCCTGGAGTTTACGCAGTGTATAGATGATACTATGAATTCCCTTGCGGCCTTGGTTGCATCATATGGACAGCCTGGGGCTCCTTTCAAAGACGGCTAGGCTAGTTGCTGAGAAACTCGCTGCTGCTAAAGCTACTAATTAAAATACACTATCTAAAAAGCACATCAAGCGCTTTCATACTCCTTCTCACCTCCTGCAAAAGGCGGTTGTCTCTTCTATCCTCGAACACACTCCAGACTGCAACACCGCCTAACGGGTAATAGTTCACAATGTCCGTAAACTTGTTTGAAAGAGTGACATTAGTTTCCCAGCTCCAGAACAGCGAGTTATGTCCATCGAAAGACCACCGCCCCAGTATGTCCTCATCATAACGGGAATTGTTGCGAGCACCCTCTATTACCTCAACGTATTTCTTGCCCTTGTGTGGCCAATCGAAGTTGAGCGTGCCAGCGACTCCGAAGCCGTCTGCGAAGCTCGAAGGCGCCCTTGTGGTGAGAGGACACCCATGCGGCACACTGCACGCAAAGTTGTCCTTTGTTCTCACGTACCGCGGCAAGAGAGCGATGCCCAGATTCATCTTAAAGGGTATAAAGCCGTGCTCGAGCCAGCGAATCACCATCTCATCCGTATCAACGACGGAGGAATGGTGTCGGGTGGTCCCGTCACTTAGCTTTGCCAAGTCAAAGGCCATGAGCTATAGCACAAGATTAGCATTACGCTTTGCGAGGTATGGCGGAACGAAACTTGGAACAGGCCATCGACGCAACTTACATTGACAAAGTCGACGGTCCTGGTGAGGTTGCGGATAATCTCGGGCTTGAAACCCTCCATGTCGTCGCGCCGCGCAGGAACAACGACCGATAGTTCCTTGGTGCCTAGGACCCTTTTAATTTCTGACAGAAGAAGCATGTAATTCTGGATATGTTTCTCTAGGGGCCATCGCCAATCGATATCTGCACCAAACAACATTAGTCTTGTGTGTGTTCGGAGACTATAGCCTCCAATAAGTGCCAGGCTGGCTCACCGACGCATTTCAGCTCATATTTCTTGATTGTCGCAGCAATGTTAGCAGCGTATGTCTTGCGACTCGTATCAGACGCAGCGGCGGCTTCGAAGCCAGAAGTGTCATTCATCCCACCGACGCTGATGCACATATCTGTGTTCTGGGGGTAAAGGGCTCGGATATTTTCCATGGGCCAAAAAGGCTCCCAAGAAGAGTTCGATAAGAATTCCGTGGAGGGTATGCCACTTAACATGACGTGTGTGACTTGGCTGAGTAAACTTCGACGGGGGATTCTTTCCTGCTTCCACCTATGATCATGTTAATATAGCCTGTTATATCGTCTTTCGGTCGACTCCCAGCTAAGAATTTTGGCCATAAAATGAAAACTGCTCTGATTTTCATATGTACTCGTACATATGCGCGTGAAAATAGATATAAACATGAATATGTTTCTACAAGAGAAACGAAGAGCTGGAAAAATCAGTGTAGGCGAGTGTTTTGGCCAGTGGCTATAGAATGATGCAATAGACGCCCTGTAGATGACGGATGACGATTAACAAACGGGCTGAAGAACTTACTCAGGCATGTACATGATATAGCGTGGCATGACGGCCGTGACAACGCCAGCAAAGAGCAACGCCAACGTGAATGTGGAAGTTACTGGACGCATTTTCGTAAATTTTTTGAGAAACAGTCTCAGCTAATCAAGGTAATGGTTTAAGTGGTGAAGAGTAGTCTTGTCGGATTGCCTGAATGCACGACGAGAAGTGGGAAACAAGAACATGCGCATGGAAGACCACAAAATATAAACGCCAGAAGCAGGAAAAATCGAATGTATATAATCTTTCCATGAGCATGACACCGCAACGTCTGTGACTTTGCCATGCCGCCAACATTGGTTTCTAACGCGCATTTCTGTGGACATCTATGAGGGAAAGCGGCAGTGTAGGTGGGAGAAGGTTTGCAGGCGTAAGGCTGACCATAACTTAATTCTTAATTGTGAGGCCGTCTGGTGGAGACAGTCATCTCCAATCGGATGCTTCACCTAAATCGCCCGGCCATTGCCCAGCTCCAGCAAAAAGAAGTGGAGCAACCACGACGACAATTGGCCCACCAAAAAAACGCCACTCAAAACAAAACCAACTTCAACCCTCCAAACAACTACACCAATCCCTCATCAACACCACACAATGACCACCGCCCACAGACCGACCTTCGACCCAGTACGAATCCCTCTCCCTCACCCTCCTCACAACCAAGCTAACCCCCTCCCCCCCCTCCCCAGGCGCGCGGCAAAGAAGCCCTCCGCGGCCCAGCCTACCACCAACGCCTCCAACCCGCCCACACGCAGCTCAAATTCCGCCAAGCCGGCCAGGGCGGCGACGCAGACGACGAACCACTCGACCTCGCAGCCGAGCTCCTCGCCGCCGAAGCCGCGCATTTCGCCAAGACCAAAGGACGGCGTCTACCCCCCGCGGACGCGGACGCGGACGCGGACACGCCTGCCGAGGAGACCCCCGGGAAACGACCGAGCTCCTCCCCCAGCCAAGACTACGACACCAAACGGCGTCGCATCCTCGAGGAAACGAGGGACATAGACGCGGACGACTCGGATGACTCTGCGAGCGAGTCCGAGGACAGCGACGACGACGACGACGACGAGGCCGAGCTGGCGCGGGAGCTGGAGCGCGTGAGGAGGGAGCGCGAGGAGAGGAAGAAGAGGGAGGAGGCGGAGCGGGCAAGGGAGGAAGAGGAGGCGAGGGAGAAGGATATCGCGCTTGGGAATCCGCTTTTGAACAAGCGGGATTATACCATTAAGAGGAGGTGGGATGACGATGTTGTGTTTAAGAATCAGGCGAGGGGGACGGAGAATAAGGGGAAGAAGGAGTTTGTGAACGTAAGTTGTTGGTCTTTGCTTTGTGTCTTTTATATATCCTCGCTTCGCTCGATTGGCTGTGACCATGTTTCGCCAATTTTCGGGGGGGTATTCAGTTCTTTTATTTTTTTACTTTCCATATTCTCACTCACCCACTTCCTGCACGTCTTTAACCCCTTTTTCATGCGTTTGCGCCACTCGCGTTGATTTTAGGCTTCTTTATTTCCTCATATCGTTGTTCTTGCTTCCCACTGCACCCTGTTCTCCTTTGTCCGAGATCGAACAAGTCTACTAAACATTCACAGGACCTCTTGCGATCAGATTTCCACAGACGCTTCATGAGCAAGTACGTTAGATAGACAATCAGATACCCTAGACCTAAGATACTTGTTTTTCCTCAGCCAATAGCCTCTTCTCCATCTCTTCAAACGAGCTTAATACATCCCCATATTGCTGATACGTACCGTCTCTGAATCCCTGGTCCACCTTCTCAATGGATCCCTCTTCGTTCCACCGCTGGGAAATCAAATCGTCAAATATCTCGCCCGGTTTACGCTCCAGCGCCCAGAGGGCCTTGTGCGCACCGCCTAGCGCGCACGCGCTGCCTCCCATGTCGAGCTTGTACACGCCGTCTACGCCGCCAAGCACATCGCCGATGACGCGGGCGATGGCGGGGTTCATGGATCCACCGCCTACGAGGTAGATGCGTCGTGGTTGGGCAGGCAGGTTGCCCCTTGGGCTGTGGACGAGCTTTTGTGAGCGCAGACGCATGGATAGTGCTTGGGACTCGACGATGATGCGGGGATCGACCTCTTTGGGCCACGCTGGAACCTGCTGGAGGTTGCTGCCGTCGGCATCGCAGTTGAAGCGGAAGGTCCCGGCGCGAATGTTGGGCACCGTCTCGCGGAGGTAGAAATATAGACCGAGCTTGGCTTTATCTCCCTCCTTGGTGATGCCCAAGGGAGGTGTGTTGAGGACGGCTTTGTTGAAGTTTTCCCAGTCGGAACTGCCCGATTGGGCGTTGGGAAGCGCATCCCGCACCTTCTCGCGGGCTAGCCCACCATTCTTATAGCACAGCATGAACATATAGTGGCCATTTGTGGTAGGGTGGTTGAAGAAGTGGTAGGAGCCGTCGGGCTTGTAGGTTGGTGTGTTCATGAGGAACGTCGTCGAGGTACCGAGGGAGACAATGGCATCGAGAGGTCGGAGCGGCAGCGCCAGAATGGTCGCCGGATTGTCCCCTGTGAAGGGGACAATTTGGCAATCTGGGCTGAATCCGTATTTGTAGACAAAGTATGGCGAAATCTTGCCGAGAGAACGGCCGCCGTCCATCTCCGGCTCTCCGAGCTTTGTACGCAGGTCATCCGCTCCGTCTTTGCCAGCTGCAAGGGCTAGCAGCTCCGAACTATACCGCTGATTGGGGATATCCCATAGATTCATACCGCATACATCACTGACGTCGAGCGGAGCAATGGACCCCAAGAATAGTGAGGCAAGGAAGGAAGATACCAGGGATATCCGGCTCGTGCTTGCATACATTCGTGGGAGGGCTTGTCTCAACCGCATGATTTGCAAGCCAGTGAAGCGCTATTCCCATGAACCATCTTATGTCAGTTCTGGCGTACGATGTAATGTGACCGAATTCAGACTTGAACAAGAGACGAATAGCAGGAACTCACATGGTGGGCACCGCTCCCCGTAACCTCCGCCAGCTTCTCTCTATCACCCAGCGCGGCGTCAAACGCATCGCACTGTTCCTGTGTGCTCTGGTCCTGCCAATTCGGGGACCACTCGTGCGCCAGAGCCTCTGATAATTGCGTCACTAGATCCTTCTTGGAATCTAGCTTGCCCAATAGCTCCTCAGCGTTGCTATTCCAGAACACGCTGCCGTGTTGCTGGCCTGAGCCGCTCACACCGCGGATGCGGCTCAGGGAGACAGGCATCTCGCGGTATAGCCTTTCCAGTACAAGATCCAGGGCCTCCATCCACATGGCTACGGGTGCAAAGACCTCGCCCGTCTCTTCGCGCACATGAACGCCCTTGTGGATTTCATAGGCCCGCGCGAAGTCGCCGTCAAAGTCGACCTTTGCTTGCGTAATCGTCTTGAGCTCCGAATCGACCACAATAGCTGGAAAAGCTCAAACGTCAGTGTACATCACTTGACCAGGCCGTAATCGGTGCTGCATGGGCAAAATGTACCTTTCAACTGCTGCGTCGACAGGTCAAAGCCGAGATACAAGGGGCCGGTGTCGCTCATTGTGACTAGCATACAACTTGCAAGGGGCAATTGTTCATAAGAAGGGTCAATAGAGAGGATTAATTTCCAAACAGAGGTAATAAATAGTTAGAGTCTAAGTTTTCGCCAACCAAAGTGAAATGTCAGCTGGTCGTATGCGAAAGTAAATGGTGCCTGGGACAGAAGCCCCCATAACATCTGGCCACTAACTAGTTATTCATCAGGGTACGTTGACCTAACATGGACCTTTTATCAATTCCTTATGTGATTGACGTGGGGTGTATTCCGTAGTGTCAGTAGTGTCAGTAGTGTCATGGCTGGGCCTCTTGTGCGGGTCTATGACTTCACCCGTTCATCAAGCGCTGACTGGCTCAGGTTTATGGCGACTAGGAAGTGACCGAAGGCTAGAGAAAGTCACCGGGCAATATGAGATAAACATTCCTCTGATTCAGGCAAATCTCTAGTCATCATTTACGGAGTATTCCGTACGGACGTAGTCACTTGTGTTTTCGTCTTTCCCATGTTGCGCTAAAGCTGGGGTACCTACCTACCTAGGTACCTAGGTAGATAGATGCGCTCCAATTAGCCTAAATGCAAGGTCCCTGGCAGCAAACGGAAGGAACTGACTGACTGGTGGAAAGCAGTTGGCAGGCAAGAATCAAGGTGGGGCTGTAGCGGGGTAGTCAGGCCATGGCACGCACGCAAGGTGCTGACAGATTGATTAATCGAGACATGGGGGCCGCCCACACCACTATCAAGTGGTCAAGTAGGGTGCGATGTCCCGTTTAATTTGCCGGCCAACACAAACACACTTTCAAGGTACGGAATATACGATTATACGATCCCATTTCTTGAAATTCCCCGATTATCATATCCGCCGCTTTTAGTATTCCGTAGGCCCGGTACAGTTAGATCCCTGCCACCATGAGACATAGATGGTGCCAACCAACGTCGAGTCGAGTTGACATGGTCCAGTGTCTTCCCGCCCACTGGCAGCTCCCTCTTTCTACACGTACCTAGGTACTTAGACAATGCTCAAATCTAGAGTCTATGCTTTTTGTCTTCGTCGTCGACCACGCTTTCCCTCTCGGCTTCTTCATCTAGGCTTTCGGGTTTTTGAAGAGCTTTCGAGCCTTCGATAAACTCGTCCCACTTCTCATTCACCGGCTTGTCGCGGGAAACGAAGCGCACGCGGAGCCTTCTCACACCGCGCACTTTGCTGCCGACTTGCATCCGCACCGCGTCCTCCAGATCCTTCACGTCGTCCACCGTCCATGCTCCAGGCACGGCCAGTTCAAGATCGACCAAGTAATTCTGCCCCGACTTGATGCCGCTGATATCACGCAGCTCTGCTTCGTGACCTTCGCTCACATTGGCCAATGCGCGATGTGCCTGCTTTCTGACCGAGTTCTTCACTTCATCATCCAGGCTGCGGTCCGCTAGCTCGTACAATGCTTCCTGGGTGTTTTCGTATCCAGCCTTGACGACCATGATTGAAATGAGCAGTCCGCCGACTGGATCTAACCAAGCAGCCTTGTCGAAAACGTTGGCGCCTAGAATGGCAGCTAAGGTAACAATACCCGTCAAGCTGTCGATTCGATGGTGAACTGCGTTCGATGCTAGCACGGACGACTTGCGTTCGACCGCCACCCTCATCGCTATCGAGGCCGTTAGTTGTTAGTTCCGCTAGAGCTCGAGAAATTAAAAAAAATTGGACGTACTCGCATGGTATAACCATTCTTTGACCAAGATGGTACCCGCAGCCAACCACACTGCATGAATATTTGGAATGCCGAGGTCAGCAGGACTGTGAGAGTGGCTGTGGCCATGGCCGATATGCTCCAAAATGTGATGCGCTCCTTCGGGGTCAAAGTGGCCATACAAACTAACTGCGCTCTCCCAGCCCATGTAGAAGCCACCGACCAGCAACATGCCGGACACACCTAATGACCCCAAGCTTTCAACTTTACCAAAGCCCATTGGGAATCGATCGCTCGGTGGTTTTAGGCTCCACGAAACTGTGGCCAGGGTCAGAATGTCGGAAGCCAGGTCTGCGATGCTGTGCCATGCGTCCGCTGCCATGGACTTGGAATTGAATGCCCAACCGCCGATAAACTTGGCAATTGCCATTCCCAAGTTGGACAGCAGGCCAATGCGCGTGATACGAACACCCGGATCGTTCGTATTAGCTGATGTGAGGTATGTGTTGTCGTGAGGATGATGGTGATGATGTCCATGTCCATGACCTAGGTGGTTGTGACCGTGGCCATGATCACCATGGTCTCTAGTCTGCTTGAAGGTAGGCCCCATGATTATCGGTAGGGCGCGTCCGCGTCCGCGCACGGGAGCAAGATGAAGCAGGGCGCAATGGGCGATTGCAGTCTGGGAGCCGAGATCGGGTGTCGACGACGAGGATGAGATCGGGTAAGACAACGAGTCGGCCGAGCTGTAAGTGGCAGCGGTGGAAAAGCCAGGGTGAGAAGACGAAAGCAAGAAGCAGGGAGGAGACGAGTGAAGTGACGAAGAGAAAGAGGAAAGGCTTTGGATTCTGCGGCGTGGGTGAAAAGGGATCGACGAAGCTGGCCGTGAGGGCTCTCGCAAGATTATCGGCGACCGTTGTAGATGCGACCGTTGTAGATGTGTCCTCATGGACGCACGGGCTGTAGGCTGCAAGCTTCTATGTCGCCTGGGGTCGCTGCGCAGCAGGCCAGTGAGAGCTTGGGGGCCGCCTCCGCTGGCATGTCCATGTCCCTTGCTGACGTAGCGGTCATTGGTAACGCGCGACACGGCGCCCCGTGCAGCCAAGGCAGTGGAGGGGCGCACCTGAGAAGACATGCAAGCACGGTGCGGTCAAATTGGTTGGTGGGTGCGTTGGTGCTCTCAACTGGGCTGACTGGGAAAGCGCGACTCGCGGAAATAGCTCCTTCGTCCTCCGTCCGTTAACCTCAACCTCTGGCACTTTCTTGAATTGCCGTGGCTCGCGGAGTTTGTCCGTCCGTCTGCAGGCGGGCCACGATGCGCTGAGTGTTCGCAAGAGCAGCCTGGTGGTGGTATAATAATGCTCGTCTCTGATCGCTTATTGCTCATTCAGCATGGAGCAAGACATGGAGCCAGGCCAGGTGCAGCGAATCTAGGAGGGAGCGAGGTCGTCTTCGTCACATCGGAATTGCCAGCTAGTCTCGCAGCAGGCAGGGCAATAAAAATATTATACAATTACAACGAAGATGGAGAAAAATTGGGTGAGGAGCGAGAACGGCGCAAAAAGACCGGGTCGGGAATCGATGGGAAGGACGATGGGTCGATGCAGTTCGGTGGGCGCATGGAGTCATCCCGAAATGGTTCGATGATTCGACTACCAGAGCCGCCTAATTAGGTACCTTAGCTCGGATTTGTTCGATTATTAATTAAAGCGAGCTTCAGCCGGCCCGCCAGATTGACCTCTGTTGATCTTCTGCCAGGACGCGAAGCCAGTGTGTGACGTCGTTCGTCAGCAAATTCTGGTTCAGAACATATTCCCCAAATCTCAACACAATCAGTCTGCATCGAGCTGGCTCACGCACGCCGAATTGGACAAGATTCGTTGGATGTGCTTTGCCATGCGAAAAACTTCACATCCGACTCTCTCAAAAAGGTCGTCTTCCAATTGCTGCAGCGTGATATCTGGCCAATGTGTAGCACCCTTCCACATCAGGTCGATGACGAGCTTGCCAGATTGATGAAAGCCATGGTGGAGCACCCACACCAACACCACGCTCCGTCATCCATCTGGCTCCGGCAACTTCACTCATACTTGATGCAGACACAGACACAGACACAGACACAGACACAGACACAGACACAGACACAGACACAGACACAGACACAGACACAGATACAGACACAGACACAGACACGTATACACACGCACGCACGCACACACACATACACCTTGAGCCCACGGCTTGACTTTCCTTCACGATCCATATTGTACCCGGCTGAGCAGCCTCGAGCCTCGACCTTGCGTGACCAAGACCTCCATTGTTCCTTAATTACGGACTCGATCCATTTGTGGCCCATCCAATCCTGGACAGCTGCGGGCTGGCGTGCATCTTATTATTCCTCAGTGACGCTGCCTGTTCCGATTAGGCTTTGCTATCCTCACTTCGAACGGTCATCACATAACCACGTACATTGATCAAGCATCCGCTGCGCGAATACGACTCCATGAGGAAGCAGCTTATGCGAATTCCGTACACGGACATACTTGAAGCACCCACCATTATCCCTTCCTCTGCAACAACACTCCAGGGCGGTCTCTCTGCCTTGCTCAACTTTTTCCAAGCTCCGCCGCCCAGCAATCTTCCCGATTCCACAGTCGTCCTCACCGGCGCAGGATTATCTGTTGCTTCAGGCCTAGCTGACTATCGCGGTGTCAAGGGCACTTACAGAGTCAATAAATCATATCGCCCAATTTTCTACTATGAGTTCCTCAGTAACCACGAGGCCCGCAAAAGGTACTGGGCCCGCAGCTTTCTGGGCTGGTCATCACTTCACAAGGCACGTCCCAATGCGGGACACTATGCAATCAGAGACCTAGGGGATTTGGGGTTCGTTCGCGGCGTGATCACACAGAATGTCGATTCCTTCCATCCTAGAGCCCATCCAAGAATACCATCTCTCGAGCTACATGGTTACTTGCGCGCTACGGTCTGCACTAGTTGCAAGACCAAGTTTCCTCGAAATGAATTCCAACAAGACTTGGCGCGTCTCAACCCTCGTTGGGCAGCGCTTTTAGAAGAGGCCATGTCTTCTGGCGCTCTGGACACAGAAAGTACGGAGGAGCGCAGGTTCAAAGGCCTGAAAGTTAATCCCGATGGTGACATGGACCTGCCAGAGGCACCATACACGACTTTCAGGTATCCATCGTGCCCCAAATGTCTGTCAAACCCCCCGAAGGATGCCAATGGCCAAAGACATATCGTCCAGGTGGACGCTGATGGAGCATGGGCCTTGCCTAGCACTGCTGGTGTGCTCAAACCTGCCGTGGTCATGTTTGGAGAGAGCATAGCAACCGATGTAAAAACCGCGGCGGAGGATGCTATCGATAATTCTGGCAGGCTGCTTGTTCTTGGAACATCCCTAGCAACATACTCGGCATGGCGACTGGCCAAACGAGCAAAGGATCGTGGTATGCCCATTGCTATCGTCAACATGGGCGGTGTGAGAGGGGAAGAACACTTTTTTGCCGACTTGGACTCCCATCAGAGAGGTGAAAAGGCTGTACGAGTCGAGCTGTCAACAGACAAGCTCCTTCCAGCTCTGATCGATCAATTAAGAAAATCCGATGCTAGGTCTCAGCCTGCGTCAACAGTCACTAGATCGTCCCTTCAGAATTCGGCCGCCTTTAGGGATATGTTGTCTTGAATAAATGTACAGATATGTATGCGATATGTTTGTCAATGAGTCTACAATATCAGAAGAAATTGCCAAGATTTGCAGTTTTCGATTTGCTTGGGGGCGTCTCTGCGGCGACACCAACGACCTGGTCGGCACCACCCCTTGCAATGGATTTTATTATTCGCGCTTCTGGTTCTTTCAATTTCTTGGCATTCCTTTGGGTTGTTTCCGAGGCCTCGTCTGTCTCCATGGCTTTCAATACTGTACCAAATCAGAGGTTAGTCGATGGAATGATCACGATACTATTGCACGTTATACGTACTCTCTTCCCAGTCGGTCTCTTTCTGAACCTCATCGATATCGCCTAGAAGCTTATTAATATCGACTGTTTCGCCATTCTGGAGTTTCCTCAAGGCCTCTCGCAGCTGCTCTAGCTTGACCGTCGTCTGTCGGTTGTATCGTTCAGACTGGTTTCGTAGCGCAATCATTTGGATTGACATGGAGCCGATGAACAGGAACATGACAATAAAAAAAGTTGCAGGGTTCCACTCTTTGGACTTTTTGCCCTTACGTCCCTTGCGGTTCTCTTTGCGAAAGGGCTTTGGAACCAGAGATCTCCAGAATCCTGTGTCGGCGATGGTCGCGGGACTCGTACTCGTACTCGAAAAGCAAAGTCCGCTATGGGGTTGAAACACCGTTCTCGACGAGAGACAAAAGCGACGGGCATTTGCCACCCGAGAAGCTAGTCGATGCGCCGACATCTTGCAGGTCAAGATCCGTCCAGATTAAATTTGTCCTGAAGTTGCTGACGTCTCACAAGTCAGATTTGCATGTTGCCTGACCCTGGACCCACGACCACGACCCACGATCCCTGCAACCAGCGTTGCCCTAGGCAACCCCCGACGCTTGACCCCACCCACACCAGCAATCATTTGGTCTGCATCTCAACACCACAAGCCAGGTGGAACGAGTACTATATGTGCATATAATACCAGCATTTTGTCATTGCATACAGAGCTGCATTTCGTCTTTTTTGGGGGAAGGTTTGACGGTAATTTGCATTTGTTCGTCTTGTTTTTGGTGCCCTTGGACCTACCGTTTCGCATTGCGTTGATATGATTAACACGATTCTTCTATACTGATTAAAACTCATGGCTTCGTTACAAGCATCTTCCGATGCCGTTAAGGCTGCCATCACTTCGACGGCGACTTGCACACCGGCAACCGCAGTCGCGCTCAAAGAACTCCTCTTCGTTGAGACAGAGGCTCTGACTCCGGCCATGACTTCCAGTGCACGATCAACAAAATCTGCTACCACATCCAACTCAAAGAGTGTCGGCGCGTTGAAGAAGCCTCCTTCACGCGGAGATCATCTCAGCACGAGAGACAGGACAATTTTAGCCACTCATGTTATTAATTCGACATTGAAAGCACTCACAGAGGCAGCAAACCCTCCTCCGCCGTCGACACCTCAAAAACCGACAGAAAATGCTCCCCGGACCGAATCCAAACGAACTTTGCGCCGCTCGCTTTCCACACCCTTATCGCCTATGCAGCCAAGGACTCTCAACAGGGTTGCCACTTCTCCTAGTATTTCTCTACCGAAATCAAAACCTGCGACACAATCTCAATCGATTGGATGCTTGGCCATTGTAGAGTGTGCGCGCACTGCCTTTGCCTGCTTGCGGTCGATGAAATCTGCAACTCAAGACCCTCAGTACGATTTCCAGGTCGAGAGCGGCATGTCGGCATTCATTGGAAAGTTACTCTCTCTTAACCTACATGACCAAGCTTTGAGGGAGATGAGGATACTGAAACGTCGGCTTGAGCCTGCAAGCCGCATGGAAAGCTCCAAAACGGCCAAGTCGGGCCCGACTGAGAAAACGACCGTTTCTGAGGAACTAGCAAGTTTGCTCGAATTCAGAGGGGAAATTACTCAAGCTACGCTTCCGATTATCACTACGCTGCAAATACAGGTTCTCAAGCTTGTATGCGCGACCAAAAAACCAGCACATATCGAAGCATTACTACCTTTGTTACAGGAAAAGTCCCCATCCAGTCCTGTTATGTTATTGATGAGGCTCGCCGATGGTGGAGAAAAGCAAGCACAGAAGGCTTCCCGTCAGCTAGCCACTGTATCTCAGACTCTTTTGTCAATGCTACCGAGCATTTCTATTCAGGCAGACGCGGTGGCCACGGAGTCCCGCCTCAGTCCCAGTCCGCTCATCGCATTCGAACTCCAGGCTTTGTCCTTCCGCACTCAGCTAAAATGGTGGAAGGCCGCAGGTCATCAGGGCAGCATCGATGACGATGTACTAGCGCCCTTCAGTCGCTGCGTCCGTGCCTTCGCCAGGCGGTTCAAAGCCGACGAACAACTGCTCTACCGAACATTAGCGGCCGCATACGACGGACTCATGCAAGTTGTCCGCTTGTACAAATATGAACCATCCGAATCTTTCAGATCCCCGTTATCAACACTCTATCAAGTTTTAGGCTCCACGGCTCATGCTGCTCGGCAGTACGACGGAGCCTGCTGCTGGTTCGAGAGCCTCAAGGCAACTCTCCGCGACAAATTCGATTCTGCTGTTGTGTTCTGCTCCGTTTCCGCGCGTATTCTGGCAGCTGCTCTGAAGAAGACTGAGTTGGATCCGGGCATTGAGCAGTCAATCCGTGACGTTACAGACAGCTTGGGTGGCAGTCTGAGTGGCACTGTTAGTGAACTCAACGAACTTCTCGACAGCCTTTCTGCAGTAAGGCGATCGGTTGTTGGCCTGTTGATGAAGGAGCTGGACCCAAAGAGCGATGCCAGCCCGGCTCCAACAACAACAAGCACCTTGCTGAAGGCTTTCATTTTGCAATACCCACGCTTTGTTCGGCGATGGATGGGCAATTCACCGGGTAAAGATGCCCCAGCCAAGCAAATCATACAATTCGATCAACGAAAGCAAGCAATTCTCCAGTCATTCAACCAGACACTGGATGCTACGCTCATGGTGATCAAATCCGAGATCGCATCTGGAGACATGGAGTGGCAGCAGATGGACGATGTACTTCAAAACTGCGCCACACTGCTGGATGTGGTTTGCGACGCATCAATCTCGCCAGCAAGGATGGAGCAGCTTGGAATATATTACGTCAAAATCTCAACACTGTACTTCTCCAAGTTCCTCGAGCTGCGTAAGATGAGAGATCGGTCTAAGGACTTCAACAAACAGCTTCTCCAGTCATTGAGCCGGTCGATCGACATTGTCAAGGAGCGGTCATGTGCGGACAAGGAAAAGGCCCAGCTATCGATGAAATTGGAACTGTTTGCCGATATCTGCAAAGGCGCGGGCCGAAGTGATGATGCGATTGGTACGCTTCGGTCTATTTGTACGAAGATGGCTGAGGATGGTGCTCTTTCTGAAGTTGCAACCGCTTTAATGACATTGTCACCTACACTCGCCTGGGCAACTACCGAAAAGACCTCGTCACTATCACGTACTCTGCGCTCGATTGCAAAATTGGACAAGTCTTGGAACGACTGGACTTTCTTCCTGCCTGAACAAGAGCGTGCAGCCGTACTCGAGCATCTCATGCATCTCAGCGCAGAACTATCTTCTCCTGGACAGGTTCTCCGCCTTCATGATGCCAGTCCAGCTGCTTTACTTCGAATTTATGCGCCAGAGAAGTATCCTGTACGACGCTTTCGAGTTTTACTTCATCTGCTTTACCAGAACTTAGGAGAGGAAGAGGAAGTACATGCAATCGTGGACAGCTTGGATCAAACTGCGGAACAACTGCAGAAGAAAGACAAGGCCGAAGATAGCTGCCTGGTAGAGTTTATTCCACATCTGCGAGCATATTACTCTTCGATGATGGCTTTGGTGGGCAATCAGGATCGTTTCCCGGCTTCAATTGTGAGCGAAAACATCAGGTCATGGACATCGATGTTGCAAAGCTGTCAATCCAAAGGCGACCTCTATGCCAAAATCGACAATCCCGAGATATTGATTGATTTCTTGCAATCTTTGAAAAGCCTTGCCGACCTGCGAGGCGAGGCACAGCTCCAGATTTCTATTCTAGAATTGACAATTGCTTTGTCCAAGGCGGTCGAAGAGTTTTCGGGGTCCTTCCAAGATGGCCTCGTCCTGAGTCACAGTCAATTAGCCACACAGTATGTCAGTATTGGCAGATTCGCACAAGCTTCAGAAGCATTGGGCATATCCCAAGAACTTCTTGACCAGAATGAAGGGGTATCGCGAAGAGTCGTCGCCGATTTCTACTTGTCCCAGGCCGAATATTTTGCTGGTATTGGTAGTTGGGAGGAAGCGTGAGTCGATTTTATACTCTTAGTTCGGCTGAAGTCCCGGCTAACCTATGACAGTTTGGATTGTATACGAAAAGCAAACAACATTTGCAGCGATTCCTACTCGATATGGGCCCAGAGCAAGGCCCAGGCGAACATGATGCTGTCAATTTCGGCTCTAATTCAGTCCATCATCTCACTACAAACAGGGCGCTTGGATGATGCTCTCACAACGATTAGAACGAGTGTCCGTACCTTATCGCATGATTGGGCTAAACTCGAAGCAGCTTTTTCAAGTCCCGATTCTAGCATGTCAGAAACCAGCATAGCCAGCTTTGATATGAAACCTCCCAAAATTCAAGCGAACGGTCCTCGATTTTGGAATCTCGCAGCCCCCCTTCTACGGAGTCTCTTGCATATCTCGTCGGTTTACGCTCATATTGGAATGTTCCAAGAAACAATTTACTATGCCGAATCTGCTTGCAAAATAGCCGAGAGCACAGGATCAACCTTATATCGTGCACAGGTTGCAGCATGGCTTGGGTCCGTATATGTCAAAGCAGGACGACTCACGAAAGCGCTTGAGACTCTCGAAGCGGCGAAAGACGACATGCCTCGTGATGTATGCTCTGCGCGAGTTGAATTCGCGCGCAAGATGGGCGAGATGTATTCCGAATTGGGCGACGAAGAGAACACTGACAAGTATTTCTCCATTGCTGAACAAACCTTGAATCTTTTAGGCGACAGAAACACCAACAATGTCATAGGTAAAGGCACGCCCGCTGGTGCGGTGACCAAAGCCAAGCCTACACGCACAAAAGCTACGCGGGGTAGCAGAGCAACGAAGGCAACCAAAGCGTTGGGAACCGGTGCCGCTACAAGCAGTTCTGTGGCAAGAATCGTCAAACGACAAGTGGCAGTGAAGGCCAGATCGCCAACACCCGATGCAAATTATCAACTTCCCAAAGACGTATATCAGTCATCCTTACTTGCCGCTGTTTTTCTGTCAAGAACAGTAGGGTATATCCAAAAGAAAGACTGGTCATCAGCCTTGTCGACCTTGGAACGAGCCAAAGAGCTACCAAAACTCTTTGGTGCCCTTACTCTGGAACAAGTCGTGACCGCAGCATCTCTCATCGGCCATAGTATGGAACAGATGATCTCAGACCCCGTGTTTTCCGTGATGCAAGATTCTACCATCTCATTCCCTGCAGTCTCTTATGGCTCGGACAGGACATCTTTAGACAAGAACAGCCCCGTGGCATCCCCACCTAAGCGCGGACGCACAGCAGCTCCGAAGACCGTCAGGGGCAGAAATGGCCCAGCGTTTGCGGATGCGTTGAGACAAGCTCAGGACATTCTGGTCGACGCTCATGCGTCCACCTTGTCTGTTTCTGATAGTGCCATGGTTCATCGTCTCTCGACACTACTGCAGAGCACAATCATCCTCCTATCCGCAACGACAGCAGCCAAGTCGAAGGCGATTCTCTCTTCAGCTTTTGCAACAGTAGCGGTAGACCTAGGCCGCAACATCACATGGACGCGGGAGCAGAGGACATTGGTAGCCTCTTCAGGGTCCTTGATCAATCATGAATCTGGTCCGAACCATCAGTCTCAATCACTCACGGGAAGCAGAAGCGGGATGTCCCTGGACCTGTCAAGGTTTCACAAGATGTACGTGGAACTGCTTCCTAAGAACTGGTCCGTCATCTCGCTGTCCTTGAGTGACAACCGCCATGATCTGTCCATCACCAAACTGCAAGCTGGGCACAGTCCATTCATTCTGCGACTTCCACTGGAACGTGCGAATAGTCGTGATGCTGACTCTGAAGTGTTCAATTTCGAACACGGCCGTGAGGAGCTTCTTGATATAATCAGGCTTGCCAATGAAACTAGTCACTCGGCGCGCGACTTTTCAGCCAAGGGCGAGAGGACTGCGTGGTGGGCTGAGCGAGAAGCTCTAGATACGAGGTTGAAGGATCTGCTTCTGACAATTGAGACGACATGGTTGGGTGGCTTCAAAGGAATATTTTCTCAGCACCAGAGACGATCGGACTTGTTGGCCCGATTTCAAAAGAGCTTTCAGCAAATCCTTGACGCAAGCCTCCCATCCCGAAACAGAATGCGGGGCAAAAAGACAACCAAGGCACAATCCATCACTCTCGACCCAAGGATTCTGGATCTATTCATTGGGCTTGGTGATGCGACGGATCCTGACTGCGACTACGATGAGGCTTTGAACGATCTGTTGTATTTCGTCGTTGATATACTTCAGTTCCACGGGGAAAGGAACGCATACGATGAGATTGACTTTGATGCCATGGTAGTGGAGGCATATGATGCTCTCCGAGGGTATTACTCGGCAGCCAAGCCTGGCTTGGAGAGAGAAGAGGGCAGTCACACGATATTGGTTCTAGACCAAGCTCTTCATGCATTTCCCTGGGAGTCACTGCCCTGTATGCAGGGATTGGCAGTATCCCGGGTTCCGTCTTTGGCGTGTCTTCGACAACTTATCACGGAAGCCAACCCGCCAAGCGATTCGTCTGATGCACGAGGCGGCCACCATGTCTCCCGAAACGCGGGAACGTACATCCTGAACCCGTCGTCCGATCTGAAGAATACGCAAGATTTCTTCGAGCCGTCATTCAAGACCCTCAAAAGCTGGAACGGGATCATGAACAAGAGCCCAAGTGAGACGGAATTCGAAGCCGCCCTCACCGACTCGGAGATTCTGCTTTACTTTGGCCATGGCAGCGGCGCACAGTACGTTCGTAGCAAGACGATCCGCCGCCTACAAAAGTGCAAGCCAGCAACCTTTCTCATGGGATGTAGTTCCGCGTCTCTCACAGAGGCAGGAGAGTTCGAATGCTACGGTCCCGTATGGAACTACATGCTGGCCGGGTGCCCAGCAGTGGTAGGCACATTATGGGACGTAACGGACCGCGACATCGATCGATTCGCAGGAAGGACTTTTGAAGAATGGGGCCTCTTTGCCCCGGGCACATTTAGAGAAGAGAAGAGAGGCGGCAAGGGGAAGAGCTCAGCTCCGAGCAAAAAAGGCGTTGGCGGCAGTCACGGTACGGACGTGTCGGCTCGTGGCGATCTTGCCTCGGCGTCGTTGCCAGAGGCTGTGGCAAGGGCTCGGGATGCCTGCAAGTTTAGGTATTTGAATGCGGCTGCGGTGGTGGTGTATGGTATACCGGTGTATGTCAATCATGGCTGAGCTACCCTTGGATAGATGGCCTTTTTTTTTTTTTTGTCTTTCTCAAATACTTTTTGCGTTGGAACGGCGGACGGTGTTGGGAGTGTATTTACTTGGGTAGTGTATGTAATGTGTATTGTTTGCTGGTGACAGTCGGTGCTCGTTAACTGTGATTCGTGCTCTAGTCTTTTCCCTCGTAGTTCTGTCTTGTGTTCCAAGTCTTGTGTTGTTGTTCTGAGTCTCCCCTTGTAGTCGTAGTGCTTATGTCCCAGTCTTTTGCCTTACAGTTAGCGTTTTGTGTTCCACGTCTTTCCCCCCATTGTTCTGGTGTTCTGGTGTTCTGTGTTCTGAGTCTTTTCTTCAGAACCACAGCGCTTTTTCTATTCCCATCCTCCATGTTCCTCATCCGTCTACGTAGTCCATGTATCACGCCACTCACGCCAAGCTAGCATAGGCCTTGCTCGTGAACTCTGCGCGCACGCCCGGACTCTTTTCCCACATCGCGTATACAGTCCGCTTCCTTCGGGTTCGCAAATCAAGTCGGTAGGCCTTGCAGGACGCAAGCGTACCTTGTGACAAGCTACAGACCTGGCTGCCCTGGTGGCGGAGTCATGTCAACCGTGAACACGGTTGAAATGGCCAGGGCCGGCTGTCATGATCGGAACTACAATGAACGCGAGGTGAATGCTCGGTTGCTTCACATGTCTGGATAAGAGATGGACAGTTACGATATGACTCCTTGGACGTTATCTGATCGCTTACAAGGCCATCCCTTTCGACGCTTCAAGCTTGCTCAAACTTTGGGATATTGACGGATATCGCCACTCATACATACCCTAGGGCAAACGCTAGCCATCAGCTTCATATCCATCTGCAGCATATCCGGTACCTAGGGCTGAGACAGGGTCAATACCCTGAGACAAATTTACGCTTCTTTCCTTTTCCCTTCCTTCTTTGGAAGCACAAGTTCTGAATGTCCAATTTCTTCACAGGCGAGCGATAATAAAACATGCCGCGTCTAGCATGTCATGGCGTGATAGCTACACGAGATAGGGGCCCTCAGAATAGACGGAGAGTTTTGGGTGCCAATACAGACAGAATACGGAGATGGTGTAAGGATTAGAGGCAGGGCATGGTTGGTGAGGTCCGATTACAGAACATGGTGCCCCTGTTTTTTTTGGGGGGGTTTTTTCTTTTTTTTCTTTTTTTTTTTTTGCTTTGGCGAACCTGAAGTGGTTTAACTCGACCCCTTGCCATGTGCCATGATTCGCAATCGGTGCAGCAGAAGCAGTGCAACCGGCGGGTCATGGCTATAACTAAGCCCAGATTTGCTCTGGCAACCTCATCGTGGATCCCGAGCCTTTTTCTGAGAATGCAGGGTGACAAAAACGCCGAGTTTCAATTTATCGGTGAAACCACCGCGATTTCCAGGGGTTTTTGTTAAGGAAGCAGAGGGCGCAAGCAACGGCCAGGATAATAATCCTCATAATAATAAATATTAAAGGATGATCCACCACATGTATTAGACCCCGCTGTATAGGTGGAGTAACCAAGGGCAACCCTACAGGGAGCCACGAACGATTAGCAGTCAGATTAAGTCTGGATCGTCAAAAGGTTAGTTCACGCAAGCAAAAAGGGCTGATGAGCTCATGTACACAGTCCAATCGTGGCGCAGAGGTCGACAGATGGATGTCGCGTCACCCTTTTGTGCTCCTCCAGATTCGGGCGAAAGCCGTTGACCCAAGCTGTCGGTGAAGAGTCAAGATGGAATACACCAGACATTACAGAAAACCTAATAAGGATTATAGGGCGTAAATCCGGCCATCCGTAGGCTTAATTCCACAGCTGCTCCTCGCGCACAGGGTAAAGCGATTCTAGGCCTCGGTCTGTGGGGAATTTCCACACCGAGATATCGCTGGCGTGCTGACCCAGGAGTGTTTTGTAATATTTCGAGGTTCAAGGACTGGCAAGGGGGTTGGTTGTCGACCGCCAACGAAAAAACGAGTGGATAACAGGTCCAGTAGGTTGCAAAGGTGGACAGCAATAGCAATTCGTTGACTTGGTCACGGAAGTTGAAGCAACATCTTTGGTTCAAGGCGCAGTCGAGTTGAGCAGCGCAGCGCTTCTTGGCAACCGAGTGCAGAAAGTAATGCAATTCTATGGACAAACCTGCCCAGTCGTGCCCATCCGTGGATGTTGTGGATGTTCAAGTATCGTTTGACCGATATCTCGACGAGACAAGGAGAAAGATTCGAGGAAAAAGGAGAAAATAAAGCAAGACAGACAGACAGGGGGACGTTGCAATAGACAGTCTGGGACGGACCGAAGGATCATGATACGCAGCATGGGCATTGAAAGCCCCGTCGACAGCTGTCTGTCTGCTGGTTAGGTGCGAGTGATGAACTGATGAGTGGATCCATGGACGAGGAAGGTGCAACCGTTGAGCAACAGGTACCTAGGTACCTAGGAGATCAATTGATGCTCTACGGAATACTGCAGCAAGTACAGTTCACTCCCTAACAATAAATTCTTCAGCTCCACGGCAGGAGTCCAGCCAACCAGCGGCTAGGATAGCAGACAGTGGCGGATACTTCAGCCATCATGTGCGAGTTGTGTAAGGCAAATATTGCAATTTTAGCACTAAAATTTTAGAGCCAAACTGTCTGGTAATTACGCGTATCGTGATAACATCGATAGCGCACAGTTCCCTTGTGGATACCTTGTGAAATAATAGTACGGGCGCAGAGCGTTTAATCCTGAACGGACTACGGAATAGGCGCGTCGAGCAGAGCCACCTTAGGCGGTGCCACCGGTGGTTGCCATATGGCGGAGGGTGAATGGTGGCGCATAAGACAAATCGTTGACAAGGTAGGATAGAAGAAGTGCCGGAGTGGGGAGTACTTTGGTACTTCTCGTCATCTAAACAGTAGGGCTGGGACAAGATGTCTGTGCGTCCTAACAGATAGGAGGGGTATGTATGTATTCCGTAAACATGCAGCAGCAACTGAAGCCTAGAGTGGGTTAAAAGTGGGGGCGCTTTTGGGGGCGTTCTGATGAAGGTTGAGCTTGTCAGACAGAGGGCGTCCTTGATAATCAATTAAAACCCTAAGATTTCTGCAAATTAGTTAGTAAGGTTCCAAGTACCAGATTAAAAGAAAAAAAAAAAAAAAGGTCTCGGATAACAAAAGCCATTGTCGTTGATGACCTTACTTACCTAGGTAGGTACTGTAAGAGGTTTAGAATCTAGTACATAGGTACTTCTTCAGCTAAAAATGTCTGCAGAATAATACTCGCTGCTGCATGATTCCAAATTTGTTGGTGGTAAGTAGGTACCTAAGGTATCCAAGAACGGAGGGAACAGCAGGGGGAAAGAGAGGTTACTGGCACTGGCACTGGCACTGACATCTGTGGCGCACTGCAACCGTAACTGCAGAGACTCCGCCCGCCTGCATGGTGCGTCAAATGACGCGCCAGTGGCTCAAGAGGTCGATTGGCCGCTCCTTCCTCAGGCACCTTGCGCCAATGCGTGCGGCCCCCCCTTCGCTTCTGCACTTTCGGGCGTATCACGCACCCAGCCTGCACAAAGCGAGGCGAGGAGCCTGGCATCTCCAACAGGAGTTGGGTCTGGATTCTGGTGACAGCGACCTGCTTGTTGTCAACTGCAAGACAGCGCTAACATTGTCTATGACTATGTTTGTCATATCCCAGACACCAGAATCGGGGGTTGTATCAGGTCAGCCAGATATGCCGTTTGCCCGGATACGCTATGGCGACGATGAGTTTTTCATACCGTCTGTATCACTTTTCTCTTGCTAATAACTACAAAGTATTCTCATCTAGTATTCCGTACCTATGTGACGTATATCAATATTTGATCACTTCTCTTTGTTTGACAGCGCGTTGTATCACATCTGTGTCACCTCGACGTCTAATTCTGCACTGCACTCTTTGTATCCACACAGCCAGGCCGTGCAGAGACGCATCGACCGGGCTGTGTGTTTGAGCATCAGTCGCCAAGAGTGGGTTCGATCCATGAATGCATGGCAGGGGTTGTTTCTAAGCCTATCACGTCCTGTGCAATGTGCGCCTTGTCCCGATATATATGATATCAAAATGTGCAAATAGTGAGTTGAGACTTCGTATCACAACAGGCAAGTTTCTTCACAACTTTATCCCGTTTACAACAGGGGATAGAAACGACATGGCCTCGTTTTCGCTACGAAAATAAAAATGAATGAATGTTCCGGTCTGAAGTAATGAGCCCGCTGGGCGGCTGGCTCTCTTGCACATCCATGACCATCTATCTCATGCAGCAATTGCAGCAGGGCAGAGAATGACCATCCATGCGGCCCCATGTGCACACCCTCCACGGCTCCTTGGAGAAGCCATCCATGATGGGAAGATGAACCAAGATCGAGAACAATACATACCGGAGCAAGAAATGCTGTATCGCAACCTCATAGCTTATATCAAGAACGCCACCAAGAAAGGCTGCGAGTGATGCTAAGCGCTGAAGAGCAGACACGAACTGCAAGCCTTCCGCCTCTTGGTGAGATCGCTCCTTATGATACGAGATATCTAAATCGATCCGGTGATAACTCGGGCACCGGCTAGTTATCTTCCTAACCTACTTGGGAGGTGCCAGCTGAGAAACGAGTTGCCAGCGGTGCCTTGGTACCAAATTTGGTGAGCCGTGGTGCCGTACAAGACGGAGCCTCTTTTTGCAGCGGCCATTGCAGCTGCCTCTCGCTCTCAGCCCTAGGTAATATTATTGTCACGGACCCTCCGATGCTACCATTACAATACAGCGATGTTACTACATAGAGTGCCATCAGATGGTCGTGCTGAGTAGTCCGCGCGAGGGTTGGCTTCTGCAAATGTGTCTAATTTGGGCACCCTGGTCTCAGGCCAAATCTCGATTTTGCATCGCAGGGCGTCGTGGCAGCCTTTCAACGTGTTCCATCTCGTATGACCAAAATCACTTGTTGTCTGCTGTCTTTCTGTCAATGGGCAACTTTATCCAGTTCCTCTCGAACAAGCACTTCCTAGTCTTTGCGTGCTACCTTAATTCGAAGTTGGTGCTTTAGCGAACAAAATGCAAGGCCAAGCTGCGCGACTTCTCAACGCTACTGAGCCATGCTGACCATTAAGTTGGGGGCCCGAAAGGTACCAAATTCCGGACTTGGGCTTTTTTTTTATCCCTGTAGCTTTGACAGCTTGGTGTGTGTTCATTAACACCTGGTTCAGTAGATACTTGCTTGAGCACATGGGGCCCAACATGTCCTTCTCGTGTAATGGTAAAGAATCGAAGCCTTCTCATTGCACAGCCTTTGCTGGCTACGTGTTGAGGTCATGCGGGCCGACGAGTTTCCATGGCCGGCAGCTCGACCCAGAATGCCGAGCCGAGGATAGTTATGAAAGAGCTTTGTGCTTTGTGTCGCTATATCGCCAAGAACGGGCGTGTCTCCTTGATTACCGTCAATGGGATATTAAAGGCAAGCTTGGCCGCTAATCCGTTTGATCAAAGCGCCATTGACAGACGGTCAACCTAGAATGCAGAGCCGTAGTAGGGCTCAATTCAGCCGGATGTCTCGCTGTGTTTTATATTAATGCTCAAGGATCAATTCGGGAGATTTTGACATGACAGCGTAGCAAGACCCGAGGGTCCAACCGTGCCGGCACTCCTCAAATCAATATGTATTGTAATTATGTTGAACGTCTCAAACGGGTGACATTCAGACGCATTCCCCGTAGCTCTCTGCAACCGGGCTTGAAATCCCAAGATCGAAGAGCATGCCCTTCAAACTGATAGTTACCAAGTCGAATAGCGAGTGTGCCAGTCGAGGTCTTCCTACCGCATACTGCTCAAGTTTCGGCATTGCCGCCATGAATTGAGAAATCTGGAATATGGCCCTTCATCAGCTCGTTTACATGTGGCCTATCACCCACCTGGATCTCAGCGCTGCTGACCTCAGCTTATCATCGTGACGTCTAAAATGGGTTGGAGAATAGTACTTGGCACAAGCTTTATTCATTGGATTGGATGGTGTGGACGCTATTCATTCAATGCGGTCAAGCCCTTGTGTAGATCACCTCCGCAGGTATGGCTAAGTCGAAGCCGATGGTCACTTGCAAGGAACGGGGCGGAAGGGGGCCAATCAGGACAGTGTGGGTCCTAGTGTACTTTGGATAATATGCTGGAACGAGGCGGTGATAGAAGTACCAGCCATTATTCCGTAGGCCGTGTCGTACGGAATACAAGCCGCTAGGTTACCTCGCCTCGCACACATGGCAGCCACGCCTCGCCTTGACGCTTGTGCTTCTGGTGGTGTGGTCGAGTCATTGGCTGGCTGTTTCGCACTACGGATAACTCCGCACATACCACGCCAGGTACGGACTGCGGACTGTGGACTGTGGACTGTGGACTGTGGAGTACACCCACTGTACCTATGCGCGCCAAGCTGGTTCCTGGTGATAATCTGGAACTCATTCACAAGCTCTTACTAAACCACTTTGAAACCAGATTGTCAGCGGGCTTTGGCAAGAATATGGGCCTCTCTTGTGATTGATGAAGATGGACTCAAAGTGGACTGAAAGCGTCTCTAGGAATCCGAGCTGAGGCGCAATACACCGTAGGTACCTACCTGGTACCTAATGCTGCGTCATCGAATACACGTGTGCCTCAGGTACCCAGAAGTACGGAGTATTCCGTACATATAGTGTAACTAATGTGTTGGTTCCCCTACCTGGAAAGGAGTACATGAAAAGAAAGCATCCTGTACGGAATATGCACCGTTCAACTGGCTGGACGAGGCTGTTGTGGTGAAGTATTAGCGAGGTGCGCGCGCGATTCTTCTTCGTGTCTACTTTGGTCCATGGGCGATGGCGATCCAACATTGTGATTGAACCAAACGGCGGCGTGGCCTTGGGACAAAATATGGCTCCAGTTTGCTACTCTCACCCGGGAGGCTTAGTAGATTGTGTACTCCGTCCATGCGTCCGTAGAAAACAAGTATAGGCACACAGGAGACAGATTTCTCGAGGGGTCCTGCCGTATGTGCTGGTACGCCTGAGCTGCTGTATAATCTGTCATCACGGTTGATGGGTTCGCCAACGAGACTGGACCAAATTAATCTACTTTCGGTTTATTTTATTTATTTATTAATTGGGGGTTTTTTTTTTTGGCTCCGCCAAGGATCATGCGTCAAAAAAAAAAAAAGTTTAATAATAATAAAAAACACCCAATCGGCCTTTGCTCCGCACAAGGTGCGCTACTCCGTACTCCGTAGAACTAGATGCCATGTTGCTTCGGCACGGCCTAAAGCGGAACGTGGAACACGGTCGGATCAGGCTTAGGTTATTAATTAAGTCTAAGTCTGAGTCTACCGCCTGGCAAACGTGGCGCGCACCAACCCTTTTCACTGGCTGCCGCCTGGGTGATCGTGGACCGTGTGATGGCTGAGCGAGCCATCTGACTGACAAGCCACCGCATCCGGACGCTGTAGAGCATCCGGACGCTGTAGAAACGATGGATCTTCAATCACATCAACTGAGCGTTTGGTCCATGATCATGCCTCGGGGCTATGACCATGGGACCGTCACAGCTCCTGCTGGAGACCCATGGTGTACAGGAGTGTAATATCTGCTAACCAATTTCAGAAACCTATGTCAGCGTTGACGAGACGAGACGAGACAAGAATTGTCAAGATGTGCTGTGTATGGACAACGTTTCGTTCATGTAGTGGCTTGGTGCATGGCGTATCGTATCGCACATGGCTCGTGAATAACCAGAGCTAAGAGCGAGCAAGATCGCTCGCATAGGGAAATTTTGCCATCAGACCATACTGGACGAGGTAGTCACATATGAAACGACAGACCGGAGTCATGCGTCGACTTGCATCTGTAATGTTAGTGCTGTTGCTAGCCAGAGATTATCAAGCATTCTTTCTTCCATCTACCGTTTAGCCAAACATGGTAGCAAGAACTCGAGCAATCAACCGGCCATGTTACGATAGCTCGAACCATATTTTCTCAGTGCTCCAACCATAAAACCATGTACATATATATATATATATAGGCAAGACTTTAAGTCCATCTGGACGGCGAGAATCCTCCGATTATCCATGTAGGGTGGGAAAAGATCATTCATGATTTATCAGTGCCTGGTTCCGTATTGATTTATAACTTCTTAGTACACAAGCAATCAGAACAGAAATAGGGCAGACTAACTAGCGGTATTAAGATGAAGAAAGCTTGAAGAAGCCTTAGGTTGAAGGGGGTTTTTTATTATTATTATTATTTCAATAATTTTTCAGACATCATATATTATTACTCTACATCATTACTTTATTGGCTAATCAAGACCCCAAGGTAGGTAGGTACACTAGGTACCTAGGTAGCCAAGGAGGGTATTGACAGATTAATCTGGCCGTCACTGCACACTCTATTGTGTGTGCTGAAGCTCGGACTAAACTGTCACCACCTGCCAGTTCAGGCAAGATGAGGTCGGCTCGGGTGCTAAGGGTCGGGTCATCTAGTACAGACTACAGACTCTGCAGGTAATTGCATACCTACATAAAGGTGACCGGGTGTGGCGCTCATTTGGAAACTGTTTCCGAGAAGAACAAAGATCGTCGTTCCCTCCACAAAAAGGGCTGGCCAAAGGATGTATCCGTACAGGCGGGGGGGGGGGGTGTTCAGACAAGCCGACCATGCCACCCCTCCCCTGTAGCCTGATCTGACCACCACTAGGTGACCTCGCCTGACCATTAGAGGGACCTTATCTAACCAATGGGTTATTAAATAGGGCTTAGATCAAGTCAAGTTAAGTTAGGGTTAGGGAAGGTATTTGATATGTAAATTTTAAGAAAAAACAAAGGGTTAGAATTAGGGTTAGGAGTTAGGGTGAGAATAATCAGCTAAGGTATCTTTAATGGTGAGGCGAAGTCACTTAGTGGTGGTGGTCAGGTCAGTTTACAAGGGGGAGGGGAAAAGAGAGAGAGAGAGGAGGGGAGGGGGGGAGGGCCGGGGGGGGGGGGCATGGTCGGCTTGCGCGTATACTCACAGACGGGTCACCAGGTTCTGGACCATGTATCCCTGCACCACCGGTGACATAATTCTGACTCCATGTTGTAGGAAAATTGGTGTTAGCCGCAACTGATGGATATGGGGATTCGCGCGTGCTGGTAATGAATAAATATTGTGTAATTCATCACTGCGATAAACCACTGCTTGGTTGGCATCAAGCTGAATAGCATTGCAAAGCAACACAATCTGTGATGCTAGAAAATGCCCGGGGGAAATATTCATTCATTTGTCTATTGTATGTCCCCATCCCTTGATTGCTGGGCCACGGGCAGTCAATCCTCAAACAGTCCAATTTCGCTCTTCAGTCCTCTTTCTTAATGAGGTACCTATCAAGCTGGGATGGAAATAGTGAGACATCATAGGCCCCCCGCCCTTTTGTTTGCAATGATTGATAGAGGGTCAGTGATGATAATACTTTCTAAATCTTGCCAATAGTAGGAAAAATGCCATGTAAAAAGAGGCCAACTAACCGGTTGGTTTGCTTGGTGTTGACCAGCAAGTCGTTGTTCTCGTCTGAATTAAAAGGTCAGGCGGCTGCCAAGGCACTAGACGCAGGTTCCATATGATAGGTGTAGACGCGTAGGAGCCACTTCCGTGCGCCTTCCTCCTTCCTGCACATGTTTTCTGGGACTGCCTAAGCAAGCAGCCACGAGTCTTGAAGGTGCCTGCCTACCTACCTAGGTAGTACCTGGCAGCTATGGTAAGTACAAGCACCTGGCAGGTACTTACATAGCCCCAGGGTAGTACCTTCCTTCTCTGCTACAGTACTGAGGCAGGCTCAGCAACTGTTTGTCGTCAAATGGCCCTCAGCCACTTGTTCCTTCTCTGCGCTGGCGGCGCTCTGATAATTAATAATGGCTTGGTTAGAGATGCCATGCAACTTTGCGACATAGACTACGGCTCCATTCCGGTCATAACATCGCGTCCGTCAAGAGCGTCTAACCTCTTCGGAACTTACCAGACGCACAACAGGTGGCGCTAATAGCCGATAAAGCCCACAGTTCCTCGGCTCTTCTACCACATCGGTTTATCTTTCTTCGCCAGTCGATCCATACTGGGACGCTCCCTGATTGCCTTCCTCGGCTAATTCTCTCTTAAAAGGCAGGTCTTGCCAGGCTTCTGAAACACGATTGCCAGAAAGCCTTCGCTCGCAAAAACGATGCCAAAGCCTACGTGCCCTTGGATGCCTGCCTCATGCACTTGAGTAGCCTACCAAAGCAAACGATGGCACAAACACTGAGCATAGCAAAGCGAGCCTGATGCATGCTACTGTATGGTATATTGCGGCTTTGTCCCACCATTATCAAGCATTCCCCCATCAATCGCTCATCAAGAAGAGACAGTGAATGGCCTATGCAAAACCGTGGCCAATGTCGATTGTTCAAATGACAGACTGCGAAGAGGAGCACAACAAAGATTCCCAAAGAAAACGTCCATACTGGTTCATCTCACAACGCTTCTCTCGGCGGGCGACGTGGCTATCTTTCCATGCAGCATCATGCTGTCGTCGCAGAAGACTTCAACAGTGGTGGCCTGCACTGATGCGACCTTCTTTGTGAAGCTTTTCGATTGCACTAGCTGGAGTCATGTGTCCTTCTCAGGTGTCAGTACCATCGTATCTTTTCGTGAGTACTCCCTCGCCACATCCGGGTCTTGACGGCAAGGAAGTAAAGTAAACTTCTTTCACCACGCCACCATTGGCTGTCAAACTCCCCGTGGCTCGCTCGTCGGGGATTGGTCACCGCAATTAGCATGATAGTATAAATTGTTTCTTTGTTCGATGCCTTGCGCAGATTATATGAGGGTTTACGAATACTGTCATGAGTCTGTCGCTATGCTTTGTTCTAATTATATCAAGAACGAAAAAGTCTTACTTCGGTCCCTTGTACTCGAATTGGCGCGTGTAAGAAGCCAGCCGTTTTGCCGCGGCAGTCCATAACATGGGCTCTTTCACAGTATGATAGACATGCCTGGTAGATGTTACTGTGTGTGTGTACGGAATACTCACAGCGCGAGCAGAGACAATACAGACGAGTCCAGCCTCCCCAGTCATATTCAACCCAGATTTTGACAATTACAACAGCGGTGGCGGGCTGTCATTACGGAGTAGAGATTCTGTCACCGGTTCGAAAAGGTTTCTGGGCTGCAGACGCCGTCAACGCGGTGTCCGGGATGTACTGTATTTGTATTGAACGAAGATGCTTGCGCTTCGCCAGTAACAATGAGACAATGAGCCGGGCCTGTAGAAGATTGCGGCAGTCGGCTTTCCAAATAAGGTACTCGCCATTCCTCGATCAACATGTATATATCGGGCCGGGTACGAGTGAGACTTCATTAGCACGTGTGCCTGAATTTTGGACGACACCGCCGAGCGTCTCTGGATGAAGGCTGGCCGCCCCCTCCTCCTAGCGCCGACTTCACCATCGTCAACCTCCATCCACACCCCCTCCACGGCCGTTTCCCACCCACCTTGGGGGCTTGAGGGCTTGATAGGGATGATTCAGTGTGCCCCCCCAGCAGATTGGACCCGGTTCCACCTCAACCGCCTGCTACTCCAAAACCAAAACCAGCATAGCGGAATCCTGAGAAGGACCAGGGTGATGGCCGCCGATGAGGTCTCTGGTCGTCGATGGAACAGCATGGTATCGACAAGGTGTGCTCAACCTATGCCTGATACTCTATCTACGTCCCCTCCTGGTCCCCTCCTGGTCCCCTCCTGGTCCCCTCCTGGCCCTCCTTATGTATTCCGCCTACATATGTACGGGGTTGGAACATGGGGCAGCGCACCACACAACCCATGTTACATGCTTGCGAAACTTTCTGAGCCCTGATGAGCCGTCCTGGTTCGTGCTGTTCGTGCTTGAGCTCTGCCATGCGGCGTCCCAGAGAAGTGGCTTGCAATTCTACCGGTCTGGATCTTTGCCATCTAAGATGCTGTCCCCTCAACGTCTTTACTTCACCAAGGACTTCCGCCCCATGAACCATTTACTCCGTTTGACAGCATCGGAGAGCTCCTTTGACTTCCTTTTTCTTTTTTCTTCCGCAAACTGCCAAATCTTCTCGTTACTCTCTGCTTCGGCTTGCCCAGTCCTGCTGACTGGTCTCTCGGTGGTTACTGAAGTGCGATAATTCCCTTTGGCGGGGGAAAATTGGATGAAGGAAGAAGCATCAAACGACATCAGCATACTCAGACTACGGCGGTTCATCCTGTAACGCATCGCTCGGCCGCTGCGATACCAGGTGATGAAGACCACGCTTCTTCGAACGACTTTTTGGCCTACAAGTGGACGCTCATGTTTCATAACCACTAAGCTGTTACTCGAGGTTAACCTTTTCATGGCACTGCGGACTATTCTAAATCTCGATTAAAGCACGCTCACGCCATCCACCATCCCGCCATCCCGCCATCCCGCCCTCCGGCCCTCACGCCCGCCGCCTTCTGCTTGCCTTCGAGGTGAGTGCTCTTTGTCGGCAAAAAATATGAGTGGCGGCCAACGTCGAGTCAACCCTCATCATGTTCAGCCTCTACTCGATTCTGTTCCCTCCAATACCATGTATCATGACCAAAGTTCAGCCTCCTTGAACGGGACCTCACCAGTGGTTATCAAAGGCAATGCCTTCCACGAATTTGCCTTCCCGTTTCCTAGTATGGACCAAAGCCACTTGATGAGCGTGCCCGATGTATCCTTTGGCAACCAAATTGGCACAGCTTTTATTCAACATCATGGATTCAATGGCAATGGAGCACCAATGCCCTCTCATGTCTCTGCGATTCCCGTCCCACCACCGGCCGGCTCAGCCTTTGGGCCGGGGCCTGAAGCCAGCCATCGCGGAACAAGCTTGGACATTGTTGATGACGGCAGTGGTGGAAAACGCTCACCAACAGAGCATTCGTTTGAAGATGTCGGGAGTGATGAATTTGGTTTGCCAGCGAGTAGCAGAGCGGACGGTACTGACCCTGGTGGTAAAAGCGGCGACGACAAGTCCAGCGCGGCCCCAGCCTGGAGCGAACTCAAGACTAAGGCTGGCAAGGATCGTAAGCGCCTGCCTCTCGCATGCATTGCCTGTCGCCGCAAAAAGATTCGCTGTTCTGGAGAAAAGCCTGCATGCAAGCATTGCCTAAGATCACGTATCCCTTGCGTGTATAAAGTCACCACTCGAAAAGCAGCACCACGCACTGACTACATGGCCATGCTGGACAAGCGGTTGAAGAGAATGGAGGACCGAATCATCAAGATAATCCCCAAAACAGATCAAGACACGACGCCGTCCATCACCAGAGCCATCGTGAAGCCCGCCGTCCTCGGAGCTAATTCGGGTAATAAATCGGCATCCAGAAAGCGTGGCGCCGAGGAGGCTCTTGGCTCAGATCTTGAAGGCTGGGCGAAGGCATCAGCCAAGGTCAAGGTTGCTGATGATGCAAGCGACTGCCCCGCTGCGAAGAATGAAAAAGCCTCTGAGGATGATAGCTTGTACCAAGAAGGCATTGACGCTTTGCCCTCTAAAGAAGTTCAAGAACATCTCGCCGAGGTATTCTTTGACAACATCTATGGGCAGGCGTATTATCTACTACATAAACCCAGTTATATGCGCAAGTTAAAGTACGTTCGAGACTGGACATCCTTTCCTACTTTTGTGTCTGCACGCTGCGATTTCTCATCCCGTTGGGGAGCATGATATCCGTCGATGCTAATACCAGCTGCGCTTTAGGAATAACACACTGCCGCCGGTTCTTGTTCTCTCTGTTTGTGCTGTTGCTGCACGATTCGCGACGCAATCCAACATTGCTGGCGCAGCCAGACCATTTTGTCGCGGGGAGGGGTGGGCATCGCACGCTCGAGATATTTGTACACGGAGGTATGAATGGCCGAACATGACTGTGCTAACCTGCCTCCTGCTCCTGGGATTACACGAATTTGGAACTTGCCATGGCGGACGGAGCTGGGCTTTAGGGGGCCAAGCCATTCGCATGGCATTCGCCTTGCGACTTCACAAAGACCTGGACCATAACTCATCAAGGCGCGGTAACAAAACTCCACTGAGCTTTATTGATCGGGAAATTCGGCGGCGTACCATGTGGGCTTGTTTTCTAATGGACCGCTTCAACTCATCCGGATCGGATCGGCCGATGTTCATCAAAGAGGAATCCATACAGATTCAGTTGCCTGTAAAGGAATCGTACTTCCAGCTTGACATTCCTGCACAAACGAAATTGCTTGATGGATCTGCGAGTCAATCAGAGCCTTTGACTGAGGGGAGCAATGCCTCGCCTGAGGAGAATATGGGCGTCGCAGCGTACACTATCCAGGCCATCGCGATTTGGGGTCGCATTGTCGAGTATTTACACCAGGGCGGCAAAGATCTTGACGCTTTTCCTTTTTGTAGCGAACGGTCCAGGCATGCGGAGCTTGTGCGGCAAGTCGAAGATCTGCAGCAGAACCTACCGAAGGCTATGCAATACTCTGTCGACAATTTGAACCTGCACATGACTGAAAAGACGGCTAGCCAATTTCTGCTGATGCACCTGTCAATGCAGCAAAATGCCCTCTTCTTGCACAAAGCAGCTATCACATGGGCGGCTACCATAAGCGAAAAAGAGGCATCTCCGGAATTTGTCTCACGAGCAAGTACGAATACCGTTGTTGCGGCGAACAGAATTTCCGAGATCTTGAGGGATGCAGAGCAGGCCAAGTGCAACGTAACGGCTCCTTTTGCGGGCTACTGTGCCTTCTCTGCCACGAACATCCATATTTTCGGCATCTTCTCTGGGAATGCCACCGTCAAAGCAACAGCAGAGGCTAATGCCGGAATCAACATCAAGTTTCTGCGAAAGACGATGCGAAACTGGGGTATGTTTCACTGGATGGTTGAAGACATTCGTAACCAATACCGCCATGCGCTGGAAGCGTCCAGATCAGGCAAACTAGGGACCGATGGGTCAAAAGCATGGCCTGTACTGCAGTACTCAGATTGGTTCAACAGATATCCGCATGGGGTCTCCGACTTTGACGTAGTAGAGCCGACTGCTCAGCGAAGAAAAGAGAGGGGCGAAGACGCTGTTCTAGAACAGATACCAGAACTTCAGTCTGTTGAGGAATATTTCACCAGCCTCGCGTCACCATCCAGTACGGAAGGCGGTTTGGCAGCTCAAGGTGCGCCAAACAAACGGAGACAGAACTCCAGAAAGCCGTGCGAGCCTATCGGCAACAAAACGAACAGCAAAACGAGTGATGCAGCCCGGACACAGCCCACTGCTGGCCCGTCCAAGAAGTCGAGGCCGCGAGCAACGTCGCGGCAGCCATCTTTATTGGCTGGTAGCCAGCAGAACGGACCCGTTTCCACCGGATATAATCCAGCGCCTCTGTCAAATGTTCAAACAACTCAGCCCTACACAGCTATGTCACCGATGAGCCCTGTCCAAGCCTCACCTTTTCCCCCACCCGCGTCGGGTCAATCTACATTCTATGCTCGTGATATGCTTCAAATGAACAATGTGGGTCAGGGAGGGGCAGACATATCACAAAACCTAGAGCCACAACTCTCTTTTGGATATAATCTGTCTTCTGGCGTGCCAAATATGGTGGATACTGGCGCAGGGCACTGGCACGTCAAAGATATAGGCGATAAGATGCTCGACCACAACCAACAAGCAATTAAGATGGAAAGCGGGAATATGACTCCTCGCCATCTTCATATTCAGGGTCAGATAGGTGCTGACGGGCTGCTCGAGTTCAGCGGCAATGACATCCCGGCAGGATGGTTTATGCCTTTCAGTATGGAGCCAAGAGCTGAGTTGCAGGACATAGGTATTACCAGGGAAGGCGAAGTCACTGGCAATGGTGCAGTCGACACCTACAATTGCCTCTTCGGTGCGAACGGCGTGGGCATGCCCCAGAGCATAGACGGCTTGCGGCATTCATTGTAATCAGCTCCTATAGGGCTTTCGAAGTTCAAGGTCGAACTGAGACACCGAAAAGCATCACATAGGAGATGTACAAAAGGGAGTACGGTCCAAAGTACCATGTACTGAATACCGCTCAAAATGGGGAGCCAAAGGGCTTGATGGGAGGAAGCAGGCTTGACTTCTGCAGCAATAGCCTTCTTACCATACTTCAATGTTCCCATAGTTTCGTTGCATGGATCTTGACGGAATAGGACAAGCTGCATCATGTCGCTACTATGCGTCTTCCCTTAATTTTGGGATTTTTCTTCTTTTTCTTCTTTTTTTTCTTCTTCTTTTTTTTAATTTAATTTTATATTATTATTTTGGGGTTTGTTTTGTTGGATAAAATACTGCTTGTAGATTCCCGGGCAGGGTAGCAGATCCAGCCATTGTATAGTTAGCGTGCATGGGAAGGGAAGGCAGGAAACCAGGTGGGAAATACTCTTTATATACCCCAAAATGAAATCTAATGAGGCCACACATCGTTCAGCGTGTTTTGCAATCTCCAACTTTTACATGTAAAGCGAGGATGAAACCACAAGGTAGGGCAAGTGGCATAGTCCCAGGTTATGTATGTAACGCCATTCTATATGCTATCGGCATCTCGTGCAGAAGACACAATTGAGAAACACTCAAAACACCATTTCACACACGGCCTTGCATCCTCACCTACTCAGCCACAGGACCACTCTTACCACGAGACCTCTTCCGCTTCTTCCGCCCATCATCGCCTTTGCCATCCTCACCCCGCCCCTCCGCATCCAAGATATTGTCCGCCACAAGCTTCTCGAACCCATACGTAGGGCCCTCCTTCTCATATTCCTTGCCAAAGGTGCCCCTTCGCCACTCCCGGAGCCGAGCCTTCTTGCCCAGGCGCTTCTTATCGCGGCGCTTCTTCTCGACATCTCGGAACGAGGCGAGTTTCTTGAGGCCGAAGAATTCGTTGAGGTCCTTGTCTGATGGGGCGAGGAGGATGTCCCGGGCTGTCATGCCGAATGATTGGGGAGACGTCTCGCGGTAGCGGAAGGCCATTTCTGGGGTGGACGATTTGAGGAGGTCATGGTCTGTGAGCTCGAGTTTGGAGTCTACGAGGGCTTCGAGCTTGGTGCGCTCCCGGCGGGCCTTCTTTTGGGATTCAAGGCGTTCGCGCTTGTGGTCTGCTGTCTTGCGCTTTTTGGAAGGCCTGGATTGGTCCTCTTCTTCGTCGTCTTCATCGTCTGTCAATGTTATGCCGGGGATGGCTTCGCCGTCTTCAAAGTCGGGTACGAGGTCTTTGATGTCAATGTCGTCGTCCCACTTGGGTTTCTTAGGGTGTTTCTTTTTCTTCTTGTCGCCTTCCTTGTGGTCATCGTCTGAGTCGCCGCCGGCGGCACCGTCATCCTCTATGGCATAGTACGCGTCGCCAAAGTGCCTCCTCATCTCTTCTTCCCACTTGTCGTTCTCCCATGCATCGTCCAGGAACGCCATCCACTCCGTTTCAGTGAGCTCCTTGCCCACCGCGCCAGCGGCCTGCTTGATTTTGCGCAGCTTCTCCTCTGTTTCCTCTAGCTTGAGCTTGCGCAGTCGGGCCTTTTCTTCGCGTCTCTGTCGCTTCTCTTCTTCTTTTCGTTCGCGTTCTTGCTCTCGTTGACGTTGTCGGCTACTCTTCGCCTCTCGTCTCACAGATCGGGCAGCGGCGAAGTCACGAGCGTAGGATTTTAAAACCTCATTACTCTTCTCGGGGTCCTCGAATCGCATATTGTAGGCCTGTTCAAATTCATCGGCATCGTTATTGTCTTCGCCGTCATCTGACTCGAATGCCTTCCATCGGCCGCCCTCTTCGGGTATCCAAGCTCTCGCAGCCAGGAAATTGGACAGAAAGGTTTCAGGATCCTTGTCGGCGTTTCCCACATCTAGTTCCGGTACCTTTATGTTCGCTGTTCTAGATGGGTGGATACCATTTTCGGTCTTGACAACTCTGGCATTCTCATCATTGCTCTTCTTCTTGTTCTTCTTCTTCATAAACTCTTCGTCGTCAGAATCATCTGAGTCGGAGTCTTGTTCTCCTTCTGTGGCTTTGATCTCTGAGACGATGGACTTTCTCAGGACATCTTGTTCCTCGCTGTAGGTCTGTGGCACGGCTTCATCTTCAGCATCGGAGTTGCCACTGTCCCCTTGCAATAACTTTTCTCTCTGGTAGTCGCGAAGAAACACAGGCTTTTCTTTTTTCTCCGTCACTGTGTCTTCCTCATCTGGTAGCTCAATGAACTTGTAGTCTTTGTCATATAACCGAGGGTCCTTGTTGCGAATAGCCTGAAGTGTTGCTGATATTTGGGCATCCAGGTCTTCAGTGGCAAGAAAACCGTCTTCGTCCTCGGTTTCGTTTGATGAGGAAGAGTTATCGTCATCTTCGTCCTTTCTGTTATCGCCTTCTCCGTCCCCTCCTCGTTCATTCGCCTTGTACTTTCCTTCTACTGCGTAATGTTAGACAGGGAGCCGATGTGCTTTGGAATTATAATAACTTGCATTTCTGTCTCTCTTCACGCTTTTTGTTATACTCGAAACGGCGAGCATATTCTTCATTGACCTTGAAGCTGCCTGCTTCCAATTGGGCACCCCCATCGTCGGATTCAGAGTCGCTGTCGTCCAACAGATTCCGCTTGGATTGCTTGGGATTGCTGGCTATTTCCTTTGCGGAAGACGGCTGGATGGAAGCCATGGCAATCAAATTGAAGCCGGGCGTCGGCTAATGAAGAATTGATAAGAGTACAGATGCGCAATTTGATCGATTTGGATGTGCAACAAATACTTGGATCGATGGCCCAGCTCAAGGACGTCCAGATTTTTGGCGGTCAACTTTTTTTCTGCCGCGAAACCCGCTCTGTCTTTGGCGGGGCAAGAATTTTATCACAAAGCATTTGATCCCTTTGGCAAGACATACCTAGGTACCTAGGTACCTACCTAGGTAGTTATACCCATATTAAGGCGCCCGGCAAGTCCAGGGACCCACTACGAGATACATGCGAGATACCAACTCTCTTTTGTACATGTAAAAATCGCTAGGAATTTGTTGGATTAAATACCTTCCGTCGTCGTTAGTTCTGATTGGCTTACTAGCTCATCGGACCCAGCTGGTGCCTCAGCCAAACACCCAATAATATCGAGGTACCAAGATAACTACCTAGGTACCTACCTATACGCCGGGGCAGGCAGAACTTTGTGCCGTCCAAGGCCAAGAGCCAAAGCGATGTGGGACTGGCTTTGGTCTGCTTGGTCTGCTTGCAGGTGGTGTCAGAACCTGAGCACCTGCCTGAGCCTCTGAGAGCTGCCAGTCGTCGGGTCGTCAGTCGTCATCACTCACCGAGCAGCTCGTCAACCACCACTTCGTCTTCCAAGGCTGCTGAATTTCACTCTCCCATCTTTTGGCGCGCTTCCGCCGCTAGCTCGCCACAATTAAGCTCCTGTCCTTTCTCCGCCTTACCCGTAGTCGAAGCTTTCTCGAAACATTCGGACTGCGCATTTCATCCGCCTCCCTCACATCGACATAATGGCCGACTCAAATGCTCCCAAGCCGAGCAGCAGCGTCAAGCTGGTACTGCTTGGCGAAGCTGCTGTGGGCAAGGTACTTGTCCACCTCATGGCTCGCTTCATTATAATTTTTATTTGATTCTAGTCTTTTTCAATATTTGTCTAAACGGCTGCATAGACTGACAGTGCCCGCTATAGTCTTCCCTTGTCCTTCGATTCGTCAACAACGACTTTCAAGAGAATAAGGAACCGACAATTGGAGGTAAGTTGGAGATTGTACCAACAGCGCAGCCTCTTTTTCTCTCCTTCTCCGACGTCGTATTGTTCTGCGAACAGGCCCATCTGACTGGTATATACGTAGCTGCTTTCCTGACACAAAAATGCAATTTGCCAACACGCACAATCAAGTTCGAGATCTGGGATACTGCCGGCCAAGAGCGCTTCGCTTCTTTAGCTCCCATGTACTATCGCAACGCCCAAGCCGCTCTAGTTGTGTACGATCTGACTAAGCCGACATCTCTTGTCAAAGCTAAGCACTGGGTTGCTGAACTCCAACGGCAAGCATCCCCTGGAATCGTCATTGCATTGGTCGGCAACAAGCTTGATTTGGCTAGTAATTCAGCACCGGAAGGCGGTGAAGCTGATGATGGCGACGATTCGGGAGATGCGCGCAAAGTGTCAACAGACGAAGCCAAGGCCTATGCCGAGGAAGAGAACCTGCTATTCTTCGAAACCAGCGCAAAGACTGGTCATAATGTTACAGAGGTTTTTACCGCTATTGCCAATGCTATACCGGAAACATCTCTCAAATCAGCTCGAGGACCTGGGGCCGCAGGGACTGCCAGCCGAGTGGGAGAAGAGCAACGTGTGAATTTGGGCGCGAGAGATGCCGGCGCAAAGGATGGATGCGCCTGCTAAGTCTAAAGCTAGCTGGTCTTTGTATGTATGAAATTTGTCAAAGCTGTGCTTTCTCTTCGTGCTAGCAGGTTTATTGTGTCTGATGTCCAGGGCGTGCGATTCGGAGTCACTTGCTTCAACGTTTCTGCTTTATCTTTCGCTTTCCTATCTTGTGTCATGGGTTTCGTCATTCTTGTCCTTCTCCAGTCCATCACCTTGCTTGTTTAACTTAGATAATTGTTTAAAAATATTCTTCTGCAAAACTGCTCGTGATGAGACATGAGTAGGTTGGAATTGACGTGAGCCAGTTTGACTCAGCCAACCAAGATGAAAGACAAGTTCTGCGTTGGTGCCATTGTACTGGCCGTAGTCCAGGTCGACCAGATCTGCATGGAAAGGTGCAACGCATTCGTGCGTCTTAGAACACAATACTTCTACTCGCAGTCAATCAATATAATCACTAGAGGATGAAGAACTGATAGTACCATATTGAGTCAAAACAATTTCATATCGCTAGCATGCCTCAGTCTCTCCCGCAATTGCCCGCTGGTGAGCGTGTACAATCACATGACTCGCTGGTCAAACTCGTCGCGGACCCACTGTTTTGTGGAAGAAGCACATCAAATCTCCTCTGACAGGATCGTTTGCTGTAGTTTCCTGACCAGACCAATTGATCAATATTGATTCACTTTATGATTTCAACCGTCAACAAACTGTGAAGCTCGGCGATTGCGGCAAGTGACGTTGTTCACGCTTTTCCTTTGCCGAGAATATTTCTCGATCTTGGTCGCTCCTCGTCTGGCATCACTTCTGATGCAGTCTTGGTAGAGCGATTTAGCTGGGTGTCGACGACATGGCATTATCCATTTCTGAGGCTCAGGCTGAGCTAATTAGGTATGAACCTCACAGATTAACGCTGAATAATAGCCGATGTAAGAAACGAGAAAACGCAGGGGCGCATATCACTGACAAAACGGGCAGTTCGTTGTCGCCCGACGACATTCCGATTAAGCTGCGATGCGCTATTTGTAGCAAATTAGCCGTCAATGCCTTTCGATTGCCTTGCTGCGAGCAAGCCATCTGCGAACCATGTAAGTTATCAATCACACCAAGCGCAGACAACCTTTAACTCGGCATTTGCTGACATCTTTCCAGGCCAATCCGATCTTCCTTCCTCCTGCCCAGTATGCGAGCACTCACCGCTATCTGCGGAAGATTGTAACCCAAACAAGTCGTTGAGAACAACCATTCGCGTGTTCCTCCGCACAGCAGAGAAGAAAAGAGAAGCCAGTCGCCCAAAACAACCGACCACTACTGTTCCTGTCCAAGAGTCGAAACCGACACCAGCAGGAACGGAACCCGTTTCCACTGAAGCAACACCTAAATGCAATATCGATGGCCAATCACGTAGTAACAAAGAAAGAGCTGGATCACAAGCTCCTCAAGAGTCGGAAGACGCGCCAACCAACAATCCGGTACGGCAACTGGCAATGAAATTTTACCTTTTTTATCACCTCATAACTAATGCCTCTACAGGTAATCCCATCTTACGATGGGGAAACGATGACGAAAGATGGTCAAGGCCATTCATCGACCATCGGCCCTCAAGCTGCAGAAAGTACCAACGAAGAGGCACACGCGGTACATGATGCTCAACAAGTCGACAAAACGGGCGAGGATGATGGTGATGATGAAGGCGACAATGACCAAGAGAACTACGCGACAAATGGTGGCTTTGATAACACCATGTTCTCAGGCTCTGGCGACTTCAATCAGATGCAGATGATGATGGCTATGCAAAACGGAATAGGGCCAAATACATTTGGCAGCTTCACTATGATGGGTATGTAACAGCTCCAATCTTTGCCAAAACTTTGCATGCATTGAGATCACGAAACTTTGCTGACCATGCGTCCTCTTCTTTCATTTAGGTATGCCGGGAATGGGTATGGACCCAATGGCAATACAGAACATGTACATGAACGGTGGCTTTCAAGGCATGGGCATGAACGGCATGGGAGGCGGATTCGGGGGAGGGTTTGGGCAGGGCTCCATGAATAATGATTGGGGCAGTTCTCAGTCGTGGAATTTCGACCAGAATAATTACAATCAAAATGGTACCGGCATGGGCACTGGTGGTTTTGGGAACTTTAACTCAGGATTCCAGACAGGCTACAATCAAGGTAATTATGGTCATTTCAATGATTATCGCCGCAACAACTACGGCCGTGGTCGTGGACGTGGCCGTGGCTTCTACGGCGGGTACGGCCGCGGAGGCTATCAGTACAACGGAATGTCCAATTACCAAGGGCAAGGGCAAGCTCAAGGGCATTACGTGCAGCAGGACTCTTATGCTCACGCGGGACCAAATCAGGATGCAGTTATCACCAATGGCAACGCTGAAGACGGATCACAGCAGGTGGGCGCCCGCGACAGAGTTCAAGGAGCGGAAAGTGATCAAGCCAGCGGCTCCCAGGACCAGCGAAGAGAGCCATCATCGTCTAGGGACACACAAGGTAATAACAGTGGACCTGGAGCCATTCAAACCGTCGTGTCCGCGCCGGATGTGCCCGTTAACGCTCCGACCGGACCTAAGGCTATGAGGCAAGGCTTGCCAAACACCAGTCTTCATACTCTGCGAGCTCGAGGTTACCAAGTGGGCATCGAAGCTCAACATCAGGTAAATCCCGCCATATCACGACCACCGTTTGGCCCGGTTGCTGAAGCCGGCTCTCAAAGTGACTCTCTTGACCGTGAACAGGAATCCCATACGGCTCATAATGATAGTAGGGAACAATCCAAGGACTACGACCGTCGTGATACGAATAACATTGATAGTCAGTCACATAGCCATACTCGCTCGCAATCAAGATCACAGAGAAGCACAAGGAGCCAAAGCCACAGCAGGAGCAAGGAAAGGAGTCGAAGCAGAAGCAGAAGCAGAAGCAGAAGCCCAAGCCGAAGCCCAAGCCCAAGCCCAAGCCGAAACCGAAGCCGGAGCCGAAGCAGGAGCAGGAGCAGGAGCAGAAGCAAGAGCCCAAGCCGCTCCCATAAAAGCTCTCACCGAAGGCGACGGGATCGGTCTGAATCGGCCGATGACGATGACTATGATGATTCGTACCGGCGCAAGAAACATCGTAGCAGCAGCAAGAAACAGTATTATGGAGACGATGACTATCAATCAACAGGAGGCAAGCAAGCTGACCGATCCCGGTCCGCCTCTCCAGACCAGTCCAAGAGACCTGGTCACCGTAGCCACCACAAGGACAGAGATCATGAAAGTCGACGGGACCGGGACAAGGACAAGCACAGAGATGACGATAAGACGAAATCATCTCGAACGTCCCACCGAGACCGAGACAGGGAGCACGATAGCTCACGTCGCCGTGATAAAGAACGCGATCGTGATCGCAACCGAAAGAACCGCAAAGAACGTCGCAGGGATCGCGACCGTGACCGCGACCGTGACCGTGACCGAGACCGAGACCGAGATCGCGGTAGAGACACAGAAAGGGGGCACACGAGCACCAGTAGAAGAACATCCACCAGCCGCGAGAGAGATAAACCATGCCACAGCAGCAGCACAGATCCCCACACATTGGAGCGTGAAGCTCGCAACCGCGAGCGCCTACTCAAGGAAGCACAGCGCATGGCCGGCCTTGCCTCCCTCGCGGGGTCAAAAAGACACCGAGATGACACAGTGGACGGCAGCACTAGCCGCAAGGGCAGACGAACCAGTCGCCGCAGCGAGGCTCACGACGGAGCAGACGAGGAAGAACGCATGAGGAGATTAGAAGCGGAAAGGGAAGAAGGGCGTTGGGGGTAAGCTGTTGAAACAAATCTGCTACGGACTTGCTTGCATAATGACCTACATGGAAATGGGCTTATAAACCTAAGGATGGGTAAAAGTGAAAAAAAAAAAAAAAAAAACGATCATGCGACCCGCCCAGAGGGAAGTGGCTAGGTGTACATATAATGTAACATAATGTGCTCATCATGAGTTCAACTAATGTCACATGAGGTGCAATATAACGACGGGGTATCGGAGCTTTTTCTTTTCTTTTCTTTCCAAATAAAAAAAGATACAGGTTCCAACATGGGAGTGTCACTAGCTCTATCTTGGAACACGATATGTTCGTTCATACAATTGATTGGTGCGTCAAGATGTCCGTCGGGCTTGTGACAGTGACCTGCATGTCAATTACAAATCATATAGCAATGTATACCCGAGGCAAGTGGGAATATCGGTGTTGCACGCGTCTGGCGGGGCGTGTAAGCACTGTTTTGTGCCTAGGCTCCAGATGGTCTGAGATCAATCAATATGCATTGCGTCGAAATCTGGTCAGAACGATTGGAACTGGCTAGGCTAGGTCCGAACTTCCATCTTGGGTCCCTGGCCGGGTCCTGTAGCATCGTGCTCAGGGCGACAGATAACTGTGCCAAGGGTTATACCATCTACTTGCTGTCTTTTATATTGCAGCTTACTCAATGAGCTACAGGTTTATTGGGTCCAAATAGACTATCCTACAACTGTATGCCATGTTTCATCTGTGTTTACAGCCCAGAGGCATCAGTCTGTCCGCCAGCGTACACACTCCCCACCATGTCGTGCCACATCCCGTTCGTGATAAACCCTGGCACCGACGAGACAGCAGGGTACTGCAGCAGCAGCTGGGGTACATGTTCGTAGTCTGGCAGCGGGGACGCACGGCCGGCTTGCTGCTGCACAGGCGAAGTTGCTTCCCGCATCGGGACAGAGGGCATTCCAGACGAGGCGTAGCCGCTCGTTCCTCTCGTCACTTCTGGCTGCTGGGACAAAGGAGTGACGACGAAGGGTTTGAGGGTTGGCGGCGGAGGCGCGAAGAACGAGTTCCAGGTCTCGAGGATCGGCGTTGGATTCCAGGCTGCGTGTGTAGAGGTCGGGGGGACCATTGATATGGAGTGAGCTTCCAGGTTGGTCGCTGAATTGGGCGAGTAGATGTCCTGTGGCATGGTGACTTGCGAGGGGCTTTCTTGCGAGTAGCCTCGCCGGCCTTGTTGCTGGTGTGAGCTATAATCACCAGCCGCGACGTGGTCGGGCGGAAGATCTGGAAATGCACGGCCATCATGTTGCTGTTGATGGGGTTGCTCGACGATGGACCCGGGTGCGGCTGCTGCCTCGGCCGTCTGCTCGCGTGCATATGGAACCGATGACCGCAGCACAAACGGCTTGCTGACGTCCACGGAGAACGCTTTTCGGAACGAATCAATCTGTTTCTGCAGGTCAGGCATCGACCAGGACTGCATCACTGTTTCCAGAAGCCTCATGTGGCGCTCAAGATAGTCTCTGGCGCCAGTGTTCAAGTCCGGATCAGGCGACACAATCGCGACGAGATGCAGAACAATGCACGATAGCCCGGCATACACGGTGAAGCTGAACCCTCGTTGCATAATGTGCAGTCCAGAAAGGCCGAACTGGTGCAAGACCGCCTCCTGCAGTCGGCAGAGGCGCCTCGCCGAGTCGCAGCAAATCATCATGTGGTGTTTCCATAGGTTGCAGCTCTCTGGTGTAACTATGAATCCCAGGACACCGCGATGGAAGAGAATTACGGACAGATGGTAATAAGAAATCAGATTCCCGACAAACGCGTTGTCCAGTACGGGCGGCGAGGGATCGTTGCTCGACATGGCGACCGACATGTCAGGTGGGAGCTGAGCCAAGAATCCCGTCATCGTAGGCTCGAAAGCCAGATACTCTGGATTCGTACCCCAGTCTTTCTCTCTTTTGAGCTTCTCGTGTAAGCCATGTAGGCGACGAACATTCAATACGAGGCGTGCCAAATAAGTAAAGCTCCTCGATACACGATGCTCGTACTGGTCGACATCTTGATCAGAAGTGGTGGCGGTTGCGGCAGTTGCGGCAGTTGCGGATATCTGGTAAGGCTGAGGTTCTTCGAAATCGACGGTGTCGATGTTTATGGACAGGTCGTGACGGGCTTGAGGAGCTCCCACCATTGTTTCGCAAACAAATACAGTTTGCCAAATCCGTGTCTGCAGCCGGCATTCTGAGGGGCCGAAACCGCAGGTATGGCCAGATTTGTGAGCTTCGTGATGTTCATCTAAACTGATGTCCTTGCCCATTCGAACGCAATGCACTACTAGCATCCAGGAACGATAGAAATAACCTCGCTCTGGGGCTGCTTCGCGCGCCTTGAGAAGGATTAGGAGAGCCTGAAGAGTACTGAGTGTCGGCACATCCATAAAATCATCTACGCTTTTTGATGCCAGGTTGAGCCAGCGATTGCTGACGCTGGGTGATTCGTCTGCCAGTCGACTCCCAATGGCAAAGAGTACCTCGAGCAGCAAAAGAGAAATTGACTCTCTGTTTGTATGCCATTGCTTATAAAAGTCCTTCTGGTCCAAAACAGGCACATAGGGGTGAACATGCGCAAAGTAGAGTTCAAAGTATCGCATGGCCTGCTGGTGTGGAGGCATCATGGAAAGAGGAATGTAAAGCCTTTGCCCTGTGCTCCAAGCTGACAGCAGCAGATTCAAGATGTCACTGCCGTGCTCGTTTGTTTCTTCCTGGCCAACCGACGGATTTTCCCGTCTTTCCTGATGGCGCAAGTACGGCGCTGCGCCGCGCTCATCCACCTTCAGCTCACCCAGGAGATTGGAAAGCTGCTGGTCAACAGGAGCCGCCTCAGATGAAGATTCTGATTCTCGATCTGACTGTGCATTGAGTTTCGAAGATGCGGACAGTCCATGACTTATGCGATAAGTTCCTTCAGGAAGGGCACATTGCGCCAGGTTGCCATCTAATCCAGGACGGTACTTGCGTGCCGAAGCTGCCGAGGACGAGTTAGGTTCCTTGGATTTGTAAAGTCGGTAACCCTGACACTTCCTCCCTGTCCCAATACATCGATTACATTCGGGCTTTGCCTCATCGCACTTGACTCGTCGCGACCTGGGATGGTGTCAAAGAAGGGGTAAGTTGGCCAAGCCTTGCAATGGGGTTGAGCGTGATACAGAGTGATACAGAGTGATACAGAGTGATACAAGAATCAGATTTAAAAAAAAAAGGAAAAAGAAGGAAGAAGAGAAAACAAAAAAAAAAATCATCCACAACACAGTTTTTTTTACACTTCGGAGAAAAAACGACTTGAACCAAAACGGGTCGAATAAAAAAAACGAACCTGCACGTAAGACAGCCCGTTCGCACCTTGGGGGCCCACTTCTTCACTCTGTGTGTCGTGGATGTCACCGTCACTGCATCAATGCCGGAACTGCCGCCGACTGCAGTTGCAGTTGATGCGCTCATGCTAGATCTGCGGGCTTGATCTCTTGGACCATCTGCCATTCCCATGGTCGGTGAAATTTGGGTCGTTAGCGTTCCGTTTCCCCGCCTGCAAATGGGCGGTCGATCGAAGCGGCAGATGAGTCCGTCCCCGCCAGGGCGGGCATTCGAAGAGCGCCGCCTCTCGTGTGTACCACCAATGATTGGATGGCTGACTGGTCGCATATTTTTGCCTCTCTGGCGATCTGGGATCGCCAAATCATCCCCGATCCGACGCAGCAGATGAAGTGAGTCTGGGCTTTCTCCCAATTCCTCCCTGAAGCCGTCCGTCAAGCGTGTAGGGTCGGCAACAAGAAGACGACAAGATTGAGGAGCTAGGAGACTTGGATGAACGCCCGGATTGTGCCCCTCCCCTCCCCGCCATTAAGTACCTACCTGGTACCTAGACTAGGCTAGGTCTAGACACCTCAAACCTTAGGTTCCTGCCTCTAACTACCTAGGTACCTAGGTACCTAGCCTAAGGCGGCAGGCGCTACCCACGCGACCACGCTCACTTGCTTGCTGATTGGCCTGCTCTGCCGGACTTGTAGCATTTTCGGTCCGTAACCGTTAACTACAGTTAACCTACCTTGCCGTTTAAACTCCAGTCAGCCAAACGGGCAGGCATCAACAGTTAACAGGCAACATGCTCTTATGAAAAGGCTCATTCACTCGTTTCTCAAGGATCCCGCTGCTGTCCTTGGCTTTGGACTTGTTGCTAAGCTGTCTAAATTTGTAGCTTCTAGCTTTTCGCTTCCCCTTCGTCGTTCACCATGATGAATCTATGCATAGCTTCCTCCTTTTCACTTGAGTGCATCGCAGCACGGGCCTACTTACAAGGCCAAGACCGCACCCAGCTTTACCGTAATCAAAGTTTCGGCTGAGACCTGGTCTCCGTCTAAATCCTGTCTTCATATATCAACGCCGTTCAGATGCCCAAATGCAGAAAATGTAAATGAAAATCATAAATGTGCAGTCTCCGTCAGAACCGCCTCCCTAAGTAGCAAAAGCAGTTACCTCTTTGTGATATGATAGCATTGCTGCAAGACGGCCCAATATAGCATGCTGAGTTTAGTTGATAACTTTGATACTTCAATAAATACCCTGCGTTCGGTATTGGAAGGTGTCATAGCTGGGAAGGTTAGTACGAGGCCTTTTCCTTATTCTTTCGGGAGAAGGGTAGAATTCTGTCTTCCTTGCTCAGACCACTACTTACAGGCGAGTATAGTAGCTTCCAAAAGACTTGGCAATCAGATCTGTCTCTACAAACTGTTCTGCTTCATCCGCGCTGAGGTGGAGCTGGAACCGTTGTCGTAATGTATTTGTCACCTGAGCAACCCCAACGGCGAAGCAAGGCATCTTTGAATCACGGCCCATCATGGCCACGAGATCAATAATGTTATCGGCAGAGCGGCGCAGTGCTGAACCTGTGTTAGTATTCAAAAACTTTCAAGTGTTATTGCTCAGTCCGCACCTTGAAATGCATGCTTGCACAATGTTTTGTACTCCTCATAGTCAGACGAGTTCAATCCTCCCAAAACATGAACATACTCGTGAGTGAGTTTGAAGGGAGCGGCCTCGAACCCAACGGATCCAGGTGAGTTGGACAACATGAAACCGAAATCAATGTGAACGATGTGACCCTCGCTGTCAATAAGGACGTTGCCATTGTGTCTGTCTTTCAGCTGCAGGACATAGGAAATGACGCTATACGCCGCCAAAGACCGCTTGAACGCATCCACGCCAGCTTTATATGGTTCGCTGTCAGGCTGTCCGAAAGCTTTCACGAAATGATCTTTGAGTGTAGCGATTCGCTGTCGCGGATTCTGTCCCGACTCGATTGAGGCCAGGGTCAGGCTTCGCTTCAATGAGTGCAGCGAAACACCATTTGTGATGGTCTCGATGAGACCTGAAGACTCCCCGGTAACCAGGATGCGCATGAGCTTCACCCAAACATTGACCCCCGCATCTAACCAGATCTTGTGACACACGTCTATAAGTTGGCAAGCAAATGCTTCCTGCCTCAGATCAGCGCCTGTTTTAACAATGACGCTCACGAGATCCCAGTTCTTCATCCAGCCATAAGGAGACGACTTGCGGATTCGCTCTTTTTTGGCTTCCCAAGCTTCGCCAAACACGGCGGCGCTAGGATCGTCGCGATCACCCCTGCGCTGGACACCTCCGGTTTTAAAATCGTTTTCCATTCGTTCTCTTCCGGCACTAGCATTGATAGCAGGGTCAATGGGACCATCCTCTTCGAGGTCTGGGTTACTGGCTGCAGGCGTCTCAGCATTTGTCTTTGCGATTATGCTGTCAAAGGTCGGTCCCTGATCATCCATTTCGAAGCTCTGTTCTTCAAGGCTTTGCATGCTGGCAATAATTTTAGCTCGAATGGCAGCGACTTCTTGCTTAGGACGCTTGCCGCTCGTGGCATCAAGCTGGGCAAGCATTTGAGAGGCCGTGCGCATATGCGTGGCCAGTGCAGAAAAGTCAGGCTGGTCGGCCGATGTATTTCGTGGTAGATTCACGGCCATCTTGAGCTTAGACCCAGGGCTGCTCGACCTCGATGTCGACTGCCCAGATGTCCTTGGCGTGGCAGCATCCACCGTTACTGGAGACGAGGTGGCTCCACTCGAAGAACGGTGTGACACCTGGGGTTGATGATGCCTAGCCATCGATCGAGGCGGTGTGTCTTGATCAGTAAGCAGCATGGAAGAGCTTCCCAAATCTCCTGAAGTTGGCTCAAAGACGCTATCGGCCACAGGTTCCGGGGCGCGCGGAACTGGAGTAAATTTGGGCGTCTCGGACGAAAGATCGAAGAGCCGGCGTGATCTGCCACTGGGATCTAGCAGATTGGTCAAGAGTCTCTGATTGTCCGGAGTATCGGGATCAAAAGTGAAATCCTCCCTCAAGACCTCTACCATCATTAAATAGGGCACCTTCTCCGCGCTGTTCAATACAGTGGCTTCTGCCGGGTTCAATCGCACTATCCTATGGTGGCGGCTCTTTCCAGGGGAACCATCCGTCAGTGTTGGAGGGCAAATGACGGGAACGTCAATTTCGGCTGGCAAATCACGAGCAACAAGGGCCAATTCAGCACGTAGAGCGCTCATGCGAGCTTGCTTAGGGACAATAACCAGACGATTTGAAATGCCTTCGAGAGCTGTCAAAAATTGCGTCTGAGATCGGAAATAATGTTGGCGCAATAACTTGACCTTCTGGGTTGATGATAGGTCACTAGGGTCCAATGTAATTTTCGCCTTGTGCGAATGCCTCCTTTGTATGCCACTGTCACTTGAAGGTAGAGCGAGACCAGCTGACACAGGCGTTGAGGGACGGCTTGTAGGTTGAGGTGACGGCAGAGGCAAAGACGCTGAGCTTAGGCGCGCTTCAATCGAATTCAACTCTAACGTCGACAGTGATTTGCTTCCAATGGCCATTTTGGGTTTTTGTATTGACGTTGAAGCACGCAAGTGTGGCATACTTCTAAGAGATTGCCGGTTTTCGTTGACTCCTTCAACTGTGGGTAACGATTTCCTTGTCTCCTTGACTCGTCTAGATTTTGAGCTTGCCCCCGTGACTGTTTGCGCTCTGGTCGGTGCTTTGATAGGTTCGTCGGTCTCGTGCGCGACTTCAGTAATAGGTTGAGGTTTTCTTGCCTGGGCGACAGCTAGAGGGCCAGCCCACCTCGGGATCATAGGAACTGCTACACTGGCGAGGACGAAACTAGACAAAACCGTAACCGGGAGGGTATTCTCTTTGATCTTCTCATGTCGCGCTCTGTCTGCCAGCCCGAATACAATGTGTTGGACCTTGTTATACACTCTTCGGCACGTTTGGAATGCGCCGCTGTTAGGATTCGAAGATAAATCATAAAGGTATGTTTGGAATAGCCAGAATGTCTGTATCTCGTTCGCTCGCGGCGGTGAGTTAGCTCCGTCATGTGGCTGGCTTTTGAAACTACAGGTCAATATCGCAAAGAACCACGTACCAATAATGCAGCGGTTACGGATTCCTCACAAAGGTCCAATAGAAACTCTTCTAGAGCCACTGACTCATTGTCAACACTAATTATAAGGTGGCACAGCTGCGGCAGGAAGAACTCAATGTCCTCATATGGAAATTGCCGTAGCTTCTGGCAGAGGACATAGTGAATGCCCACATGGTCGGCGTAGCGCCTGAGAGCAGAAATGGTCCAGTCAGTCACGCCGGCTAGTAAATGAGCATCACGCATCATGAACAGCTTAGAACTCACGAAAGGTACGAGACTGGCAGAAACGGGTTCGAGTTGAACACGTCGGATTCGATAAACCTCTGAAGTAGATCCCACGACATTTGAGTTTCCTGTTCCAAAATCTACGCGGACAGGAGACTGAGTAAGCTAGTAACAAGGAGAGGCTGGCGATGGTGGCTCAGTTGCCACATCTAGCTTGAGCTGGCGAAGATTTCGACAGACAGACGGCTCGTTGGCATGGCGAGGGGGACAAGGACGAGGTCACCGTTCGGGATAATGCTGAGCTTGGACCTCCAGATGGTCAAAGTACTTCCCTCGCTATCGAAAGAGGAAAAGGAATGCCAGTTTGCGCAAGTCAATTTGCCAATTCGGTCCAGAAAAGGAGACTCCGATGCAGATTGTGCAGTCGGGATCAAAAGAAGCTGACTGGCGGAGGTGGTGATGGCACGGTGTCGTGAAATGGAGGGATGGACGGACGGTGAATGGGGGAATGAATGGGGGAATGATGAATGGTGGTGGTCAACGTGGGCTCGAGCACGGACAGAACACGAGCGTGTGGGATTATTCCGTAACTAGAGGGGAGACCCATTCGGGCGAAATGGTTTAGTCAGTCAATGAGAAAGGAACCAGCCGCAGCCACCATGAACGGACAACTAACGCCATTTTGCCATTTTGTTTTATTAAAGAGATGTCGACACGGTCCTGCGTCTCGCAACATCGTCGACGAGACTCTGGACAATAGCCATTGGCTTGAAAGCTGCATCAATGTCTAGTCACGTCACACATTTCTCCACGCATCAGGACGCACTGCAACGCGATCAAAGGACCAAAAAATGCGACACTGCTGCACCTTAACGTGAACGTCGTAGCAGGGAGCATAACTCTGAAGTTTGATAAGTTCGAATCCGATGCGTTGGTTGATAGTTGTCGTGCAATTTTACATCCAGGGTTCTAATTAAGGTATAAAACTTGGCAGAGCCATAACTACGCACATGATGTCAAGTTCCTCGCGAAACCGTTCGTAGAGTGAAGCGCAAATACGAAATTTGAATCTTCTAATGCCCCCATATATTCCATATCTCTTATATTAAATGTACGACGCGCAGTTGCATCAAAGAGGCAAACTGAAACAAAATTCCAGGATCGCTCGTATGTAAGCGACTAAACTTCAGCAATTCAGCGCAGGCATCAATGGATAGTTCCCATATGATACCCTGTGGCGAACTGACCGCCACAACGTGTTGCGTCAGAGATGTTAGACGCATAGTAAACCCGCCAAGTCGCCCCTTCCCCCCCCCCCCCCCCAAACGCCTTCCAGAAAGAGCCAATGAAGAAATCATGAACGAGGACCGCCAATACTTGCCAGATTGAATGCCGGTAACGCTGACGAGTATGAGAAACGACTGCATCCAGTCTTATCAAAGTGTGTCCCGACTCTATAACCAACCGAAACTCCTTGTATTGGGAACCATCCAGCCTCTAAACCTTCTTCTTGCGCCCCCTTCTTCCCTTCTTAGGCTCAGAATCTTCGTCGCTCTCGCTCTCCGCTTTGGCTTTTGACCTGCTACCCTCCTTCTCGTTCTCCACGCGACTGACAATTTCTCGAAGGAAGTCCCATTGATCGTCAGTCTCGACTACTTGCTTCAGCATCGGCGCGGTAACCCTCTTAGATCCTTTTTCTTTAGCAACCTCAGCACTCCTGCTGACCAGTTGAATCATGAACAGCTCTAATGCCTTGCCCACAGCAATGGGCGTCTGCTGAGCGACTTTCCCAACCTCCTCATCAGCTTGCATGATCCTCTTTATCCTCGCTGTTGGAAACTTGGTTTTGACCGGTGAGGGCTCGATCAGTGGGGCTGGCGGTGCAGCCGCGGTCCTTCTTGGGGGCATGTCTGAATGGTAATGTCCAGAAGCGCTCGAAGATTCGTGAGGATAAGCCGACTGGATTTGCAGAGGTTCCTGCTGCTGAATGTGCGAATGATAGCTTTGACTTGGCTGCGGCTGATGGAAGGGTGGCGCTTGCAAGAGGTATGTATTCTGGGCGTGTACTTGATGAGAGCTCGGGTTCGGAGGCGAGTGATACTGCTGCGAGGGAGGGGAGTATGACGAGAATTCCGAACTGAGATGTTGTTGCGGAAGAGCAGATGATTGCATGGGTGGAACGTAGGAAGAGCCATATGCGTAGGCGGGAGGGTGCAATTTATATTGGCCTGAACCTTGGCTTGGAGTATGGAGTTGAGATGCGGGCTGTGTGGGGCCAGTGGAATAAAAAGACGAGAGGTCTGGCGACCTGGGCGCGTATGTCGAAGTGGAATCGTCGCCGGACATGCTGGTGACTTAGTGGGGCGGTTGCTTCTCGGCCAGCCTCGGGCAAGTTACTGTGTTCCTTCTGGTAGCTATTGAACTGATTATCTGGGCAAGTCGGCTGAGCCGCCTTTCATAACAGAAACAAGACGGCTGTCGATATGCGGCACAGTACAATGGACAGCACAATGTTTGTACTGCCAGCAACGAGCGCCAGCTGCGCGCCAGCCTGCTATGCGAGATGGACAAGTCGTGACTGGACTGTGACTGTACGGCAGGTGCCGCGACAATAACCCTGCAACTGTGGCAGCTATTCGACTTAATATTTTCAAGGATGGCCCATGCACAGGTGGGAACACCTGCTTCCCTCCGATGCCAATAGTCTGGCCAAGGAAGATAGAATTGAAGCTGTGGGAGGGTTTGGCTCTTGTTTGAGAGTAGCGACTTGACTAATAAGCAAAGCCCTGACTCTGATCGGAGGTCCTGGCGACTGAATCAAAGTCTGAGTAGTTAGTTCTAAGACGATATCCACGATCAATGAGGGACGCGACAGAGTATCTGGCTGGTAGGTAATGAAATAGCCCAAGATCAAGCCGTCTCCCGTGTGTACAAAGAAAGGAGTGGCAAGACCTTCTATTGCACCTTAAGTGCGTGCAGGCTTGCGCAAGTCGCGGCGAACAGCGTGGTCCGTGAGGTGTGGCACCCGCACTTCAGAAAGAAAAGAAAAAGAAAAAAAGAGAGAAAAAAAGAACTAGAAAGAAAAAAAAAAAAATTAAAAAAAAAATATATATATATTTAAAGGGGCAAGGAAGAATGAGTTGAACAGTTGAAGAGACGGCCCGACGGATGACAATATTATCAGAAAATGTCAAGGAATCCTCAAGGATCCGTGTAGCGGAGAGGCTCGCGCGTCTTGTCAATAAGGTTCTTTTTAGCAGCATCCAGGGGAGAAGGAGACCGGAGACCGGAGACCGGAGTACGGAGGTGCAGAGATGAGGGGCGTGTGTACTCTGTATTGGATGCACGATGATGCCCTCCCTCACTTCAATCCAACCTGGCCAGATCTGACTGACTTGATTCGATCTCCCGCGACAAGATCGAGTCCTATCGCAGTGCTTGCAAAGCGCGTCTTCTCGAGAGAAGTGCGCCTAAGGCAGCAATGGCGTGGATTGAGTCAGAAAGGGGGACAGAGCATGTACATGCGTGGAGTTGGCACGCGACGATGATGGTGATGGAAGTTATGATGCGGTGCGGTCGACCATGTCTCGCCTCTTGACCCAGATGCGCAGGTGTAGGCTGAGGGAATGCCCGCCGTTTATATGGCCATTCGTGCGGGGGGGGGGGGGGGGGTTGGATGGTATTTTGCACATCCTGCCTAAACGACCAATTCAGGTTGCGCCTGCCCTCATCGACCGCAGCCGTGTGACGGCCAGGGACTGGCGCGAGCTCCAAGTGGTCAGTGGTTGGGCCTGCATGTTACCGGATGCGGTAAAAGCGGTAAAGGCTGTGCATCCTGGTTCCTGACCTCCTGCTCTTTCCTCGTGCCTTTTTTACCATCCTCTTGAGACGAACACTTGTCATTATCCGCATCGGAGCTCTTGGGCTTGGGCACTGTGGCTGTGAGCTTGGAACTTAGAGCCTGGCACGCGCCGCGAGACCCGTTTGCCAATTCTGTTTAGCAGCGTAATGTTCATCTCCTTCGGCGACGTCCACAGCTCAATGGGTTCATGCCTCTTTATTTATGGCATTCCAAGCGACTGAAGTGAGCAACGCAGGGTCTGGTGGCTCAAGTGCTCCGGACATGACCATGCCGGGAGCCCTTAATGACGCCGACACGAAATTAACAGGAACTTGACAAGATCCTACTAACTAAAGTCTTAGGTGCACCGCGAATTGGCCCCAGGGCATGACGCGTTCAGGTGTTTACTGCCCGCTGGATATATAGAGACTGATAAATCCGTCACACGACTTGACAAACTCGTGTATCTAACATGCGTGTCTGTTGCCATGTACCGGTGTGAGTAGGTACGTGAAGATATGCTCCTTAGCACTCGATGCATTTTTTTTCCTTCAACGTGAGGGTCATTGCTCGTTTCTGTTCCGTGATGATGATATCATGAGCTTTCAAAATTGGAGATGGCTGGCAGTGAAGAAGCCGAGCACGTCTACTTGATTGTGGCTAGGGTTTCTGATCCGCACATTACTATGGCTGTCAATGAATCTTTTTTTACTTGATCTAATCTGAGATGAACAATCCCGATGACACTGATTTTCTATTGCGTTTTGGCTACTTCAGCAACTCATCGCCAACCTTACTTCTTATTTGTCGCACAATAGCTTCGAGCCCCTGTAACCGCCAGTCTCGTGTACTAGACAGCAACACTGACAGCACAGACCAGATATGAATGTCGCCCTTAAACTCCATGGCATCAATCTCGACATGTGTTCGACGCTGTTGACAAATGAAGGCCTCTGCATCTGGGGCCAGCGTTTCTTTCTCGCTGAATACAACAAAGTACCCGCGTTGTGGGCTGACAGCTTGCCAAAGACGCACATCATCGCAAAGGCCAGGTGAAGCTGAAGCATCATGCACTCTCGACCCGGCATAATCTTTCCCAAACGCCCATAATCTGCGTCGCTCAAGAAAGTCAACTCTCGACGGATAATGGGCGTTAGACACCAATGCGATCCACGGGGAGATCAAGATAGCTAGTCTTGGCACAGCAAGCATGATGTTGTCATTGACGCCGCGTCGTCCGGTCCTTTTGCCCAGCTCGAGGAGGAGACTGAGGGTCAGCGTTGCCCCTGCAGAATCTCCAGCCACGCATACCTTTGCCGCATCTTTGACTTCCTCCAAAACATGCCTGTAGCCGAGCACGGTTTGATTAATTTGGATAGGATGGGTCTTTTCCGGAGTCAATGAGTATTCCAATGCGAAAATGGCGGGGATCTTGAAGCGAGCCTTGAGAAGTAGATGATGCATAGCCAGCAAAAATTCAAGATAGAAATAACACGAACCGAGAGCGAACGCGCCACCTACCAACCCAGTTAGCATTACGAACAATGAAACAACATATGCTCGGACTTCATCAGAGCTTGCAAGCACCATATGCCGTGTACATAGTATACAACTACATCCGGGTCTCTTTGAGGACTGTGTCTTATCCAAAGGCCTGTGGCCGAAGTTGAGCCCTTGAAAACCAGTTGTTAATTTTTCAAGAAGGTGCGGACATGACGAAAGAGCATAGGTACCTCTTGAAGCACCTTCTCTTGCAGATGCGCAGGGAAAGAGGAGAATCCGCTCCTGGACATCCTCCATTTCAAAAGAGGGTACATAAACTGTTTGGAAATAATGGAAGTATAAACACTTGGCGAGTGGAAGTGATACTCATCAGCCTTCAATGAACCAAAGGTGCAGCCAAGAGAGAGAAAGTTGGGCAGGATGGGCAAGGAACTTACGTATTAAAGGCAAGGAGGTATATGCGAGCTTGAATGTTGCAAACAGACCTGCTGTGCTCAGCAATTGATGGGCAAGAATGGCGCCGGCAACTACGCAGTCGAGGATAGAAAGGGGAGCGACAATCATTGTTGGCGCGTGACCTTGACAAGGAGCATCAAGACCATGTACCCCATGTACCTAGGTTGAAAGTTGTCGAGTCGCACACAGAAGAACGCTCGTCAGGCTGACCCGCAGAGCCCTATCGCGCTTCAGGACTGGACGTGAGTGTAGATTGTGGTAGGTAGGGAAGGGAATAAGGCAGACCCACAGACGGTATGGTATGTCAGTAAGCAGAAGCAGGCTCGCCCTAGTTGCCCGGCTGGCTGCGGGAAGGGGTGGGGGTAATGTGTAGCCATGACCATGGACGCCTCCATCTACCATCTACGCGTACTTGGCTACCTGGTACTTGGGTAGCTACGCCTTAATTCCGATTCCCGTTCATTGGGTGACATTGCATCTTCCAAATTTCGGCTATGGACGGGCTGGACTTTGAGTTGATTTCACCTTGTTTCATCATGCATACTGAAGTACTGAAGTACTTGTAATGCAGCAATGTTGCTGAAGCGCAGCAGTCGGAGTCGCAGCTTTATTAGCATTAGACACCTAGACCTAGGTACCTAGGTACTTGGTAGGTGCTAGGTAAAGTGGCTGTATGGAGTACATGCATGCGAGTACTAAGGCAATTAATGCCTGGCGGCACTCGGGCCCTGGGGCACTGGCGCTCTTCGTGTTGCACCAGATTCCTGCACCTACTACAACAAAAGTGAATGTACCCAGGTAGTTACTGTGAATGCGAAAGTGTCAACCTTCTACCTTAACCGTCCATTGCATCACAGGCTATTTCCACCAACATCCGGGGTTCATCAGACCCAGAAAACCCTCAGGAAAAAGTCACAATCACACAATCACACCATCACACTTCACACTTCACACCCTGGCCCTCTCTGCAATTGCTAGCGATGGGTGACATCGTGGACTCACCCAACGTGGAAGCACCATTCCCTCTGACGGACGTAGACAAATGGGTCTTGTCACAAAAGGACGAAGAGTTTACGAAACACGACTGGGATGACTTAAAACAAATCATTGGTGAGTCTGCTCGTGGGAAAAGCTCTGTGCTTGAGTTGTCATCTACGAGAGCCCTATATTCCGGCTATCTAAGCAGCACAATATAGAGCTCTAATCCTGTTCCCAAAGAAACCAACAATCTCTCCGTGCTCAAACGATGCCCGTCGGACATGAAACGCTACATGGCCTGGACGGCCGAAACCAAGGCCCGATACGGCAGCACGACGCAATATCTGCTTGCCAACAGACTGCCCCGATCCTGGGGCCAACCGCCATTCACACCAGAATCACAAATCCCGTTTGACAAACCATCTGATTATAGGGTGCTATTGAATGATTGGCCGTATGCTCTGGAACCCAACATCGCGCACATTGTGGTATGGACCCGTACACTTATCCCCGTGAATAGTGACGAGGGAGATATGACGCCCGAGAGTAGGGTGTTGATATCGAACTTTGCGAAGAGATATTTCGTTGATACCCTTGGCGAGAATGGCGAAAAACGGGTATTGTGGTTCAAGAACTGGGCTGCGTTACAGAGCGTGCGTGCTTTGGAGCACATCCATGTGCTGGTTAGGGACGTTGAGGACGATATGTTGGAACGATGGACGGGGGAACGGCCCAAACGAGTTCAGTAACGGATGCACCGAATGCAATTGCTCCTCTCGAGGCACACAAATTGCATCGGTATGCCTTTTCCCCTTATCAAGGGGTGATCAAAGACAAATCGATAGATAATCAAGGCACATTTAAGAGAATCAGAAACTTTTCAAACATCGAAACATGGGATGGCCGGCTGTTGCATTCGGCCATTACCGCGCATTACGCCGCCCTTCGTGTCCGCCTGTTTCCCTGAGGAACCTGAGGAACAGCAGCACCCGAGTCGTCTGTACCCTGCATCTGCGCCAGCTTCCGCCTCCCCATCCCCAAGAGACCGGAGCCCAGATATAATCCATATGCCGGGACTACCGCCCAGAGCAACCATCCCCAGTTGCCGAACAAGATGACCGCAATGGCAGCAGCCCATGTCACCCAGATGACATCAAACATGTACTCGGTCAGGCCTGCAGCAGAAAGATCCTCCCCGCTGGTCCTGAGAGCTCCCGTGGCGGCGTCATACCGGGGACGGCCCGATGCCTCGAGCACATATTCGCATATGAAGCTGGGTGTGGCCAAAAGAGCGTACGCGACGAGGGAGCGGGATCGAAAGAGGAAGTGAGATAGGACAAAGAGGGCGTTGACAATGAGGGAGCCGATGTGTAGATTTTTGAGAGCTGCGGCGTTGGACTTGGCTCGGTCTTTTTTTGCTTTCTGTGCCATGGTGATGGGTTGTGTTGCAATGGAGACAGTGGTTCGCAGGAACGATACTGTTATAGCGAGCTTGACGAGCTTGACGAGATGAGGTTGTGCTTATTGTCAAATCTGGTCCAACCCGTTTGCGCGATGGTCAAGGTGGGGCCATGAGGTAGCTTAATTAGGCACGCGGTGAAGATTTTGCCATATGCTGAGCATATGCTGAGAGTGCGAATTAAACAGTTTTGTATTTAGTATACGCACGCTCTATATACGCTATAAATCTTTCTTACTATAACATTCTATATGAAGAAGTGGTATAACGCACTAATGTTTAGTAGTATATACTGTTACGGGATCAACCACGAATCCGTAGGACACACGGACACGTGATCCCAAGCATGTATATATAGTCAGAAGCAACCCTCAAGTAGCTAGATTCATCATCAATCTTATATCTATCATATGCATATCTTACCAGTAGTTCCGAACAGGACCTGTGTTACGCCGTATTACGACTCCCCTAACGTTACGACTCATCCGTACGTTCCACTGTCGGATCCAATCATTACGAGACGAATTCGTCACGTAACAAGAAATTAGGCATATAGCTGTATTAATAACACAGGTATAACTATTTATGTACAGCTTCGGATATCAATGGTTGAAGAGAGCCATAAAGACATTTTGCACATTCTACGTATAATATTTAAACCGAAGCTACAGTCTTGTAGCTAAGCAATAGATGAGTCAGTATCTTATACTCATCTACATGCGTTCCCATTCAAATGGGGCTGGGTCTCATCGTCCAACAGCGGCATGAAGCCACCACCTCGACCTGTTACTTCCATAAGCTCTTTGTGGAGAATGGCGGTTTCAGACTCCATTGCATCGTCGCTTGCACCAACCACACTATTTTTCAAAATCTACCAGTGTAACTTTAGCGTCGACGCAAATGGGAGTATGATGTTTCTTGTTATGATTCTGTCTTTCTAAAAGAAAAGAAAATGAAGTGCAGGTGTGAGGTACACAGAACCGACAGATCGTGTCGTCGTACTCTATTAGTGTTGCCCAGTGCGTACAACGATAAGATAAGAGCGCGGATAATTGTAGTAGCGCAGCCCGTCACAGCGACCGGGGCGCCCACAACCTCTCTTTTGTAATTGATTAGCCAGACCTAATAATATCTACAAGACTATCGTATCGTTCGCGTGCGTGTGACAATTAGCGCTATGAGAAAACTGCGAAGAAGGGCCTGGTTCCTTGACTGTTGCCAATCATGTTCAGGAAGATACAATAGTAATGGGTCAGCAGGTCAGCAGTGACCCGGTGGTCGGCAAGAATAAAGCTATAATTATTCATTCTACACCTGCTCGTCTCAGCCCCATTTGCTATCATCGCCATCATCTAACTCCGTAGATGGGCCAAGAAACCACCTCTCCGCGTAAACTCGGGTTCGTCAACGCGAATAGTACCTTCTTTGCTACTATTCCACAGGCCTACAGACTGCGGGCATTTGGGGAAATGGTTCAAGTAGCCTTCCTTAGAATAGACTTGATCACGACGTCTATATAAATCCTTAGACCTATCATCCGCTGCTTCCTCGACTGCAATTTGACAACCCTTGCAACAAATACCATGTTGAATCTCAGTTGTTATCGGATCGAATAGTGGCAGTGGTGTTGAAGCCATGAACCTCCCTATATAAATCTCATCGATACCGGACAAGACGGATGCTGACGCCTCAGCAGACAGACCAAGCTTACATAAAGCGCCGAAAGCCTGTTGATGTGATGCTATTGCAATTCTCCGCTTCCTTATCCGCTGCTCCATTGTGTATGTTCCGGGTAGTGTACGTAATACCGGTAAGAGACCATGCAACTTATGGCGGGGGATAGCTGCACGTTTGGCAAGAGCTGCGACTGAGATTACGCGTAGATGATTTGATGACACAATGCAGTTAAAACAGCAGCGGGTAATAGATGGAAGAAACAAAAAACCGCCAAATTCGCCACAACACAGGTCGCATCTGCGCGTGCAGAGAGCCCGGTAGAGATCAGATATCGTAACGTAGGGAGAAATGCCTGTTCGGAGCACGGCGCGAAGACTTTCCAACCCATGCTTGACTAGGATGTGATATTCATACAAGCCAGAGACAATTTGTCGTGCCCGTCGGTTCGTCTGTCGTAAATTGAAGCAAGACCGCACGTCTAACTCGAGGCAGACAATCCTAAGAAGCTCTATAGGAAAACATTCTAAAATGCTAATTCGTGCAAGAGCAGTTGAAGAGAAAGACTCGGCAATAGAATGACGAATCGTATCATGATCGCTTGAGGTTGACCTAATTAGAGCGACTTCGAAATCGAAACGACGATAGGAAGCGACGCGGATTATGGCATTGCGCTGATTATTTTCGAACGTTGTTTTCTCCATTGGCGCTCCCGGCGATGTGCAGGCATAACTATCGATGTAGTGACCATGGGAGCCAGAGCGGGTGTAGATTTAGGCAGAATAGCATATACCTAGTATATACTCAGTATATACTTATAATTACACAGTATTATATTCTAAGCAAGAGATCTAGAGCGTGTATTTCTATAGCACTATACTACTAGATATTAGTGTATATACCACTATATATAAAAATGTTTAATTTGCGCTAATACACTATACATTCTATGTATACCTAGTATATACTGGGCATATACTAAAACGCTTCACCGCCTGCTATTCTGGCCAAAAATACACCCTTTTTGGCTCCGCTCTGGACCAATGCACACATCGTCTGGACCTGAGATTTACTGGAACACCCCCCCCCCCCCTTGTCCCCGCACGTGAGATTGCGCTTGACTTCCAATCACTTAGTAGCAGGCCTTCATTCATGATAACCCTCGTTGACTTGCCACCACCCTTTCACCCACATGCAATATCACATAATTCAGAGGACTCGCGGCCATGAAAGATAAACTTTATTATTTTCGCGCGCTTCAACTTTGAAGCGCTTCTTTATTTATCGGAACAACTTCGCGGCCGACAATGCACCTGCGACGTAGCCAAGATGCCCAAGTGCGGACGCCTAAATTGGGTCATTTTCATAACTTTCGACGACGGCAGCGAGTGGGTGTTTCGCTCTCCGATGGCCAGATTCAATTACTTTCAATCGGATGAGACTGCTTCCGAGATAGTTCAGAGCGAAGCGTCTACACTGATCTACCTAAAAGCTCACACCACAATCCCGGCTCCCTAGGTCTTCTCGTACAGGCAAGTACCGCCATCCTTGGAAGAATCACGTATTGACAATCGTCCCAGTGGAACTAGCGACAACAACATTGGTGTGCCATATATTCTGCAGAGCAAAGCTGTCGGCCGTTCTTTGGGATCCTACGACTAGTCTCAATATCCAGAACGTGTAACCGGCAGTCGAAAGCCTCGCCCACTTTTGCTCCTCTCTGATAAAGGTCGAGATGAAGTTATGGGGCAGCTTGGCCCCATCATGGCAGAATTATCCGATCATCGCTTCGATGAGATAGGTTCGCTGTTTAAGGATGAAAACAGAGGTTATGTTATAGGCGAATGCCTTTCACCATCGTTCACTTGGCAGGAGAGGGACTCGCTCGACCTCAATCGAGGTCCATTTCACCAAGAACACCACTACTTGCTCTCTCTAATAGAAGCGTTCACATCTTATGCCCGAGAGCTTCCTCATACACCTCACATTTTTTATGCCCCTGTTCCTGATGAGCAGCATTATAAGACTACAGGCAGCCACAGGACAGCAGCGCAGCGCTGGAATGACGTTGTGACGATTGGCCAAAAAATTGATTATAGCAAGAATATACTTTGCTACTGCATTGTAGCGTAATTTTTGCTTGAGATAGTCCCCCAACTCTCAGGCCTTAAGAGCGGCTGCAATCACAGACCATCATGCTGGCAATATCTATGTCGATGACGACCTCAATATCACATGTACTATTGACTGGAGTTCGGCGTCAACAGGTCCCATCACTGAGCTGCTCGCAACCCCAGCGCTAGGGGGCTTATCTAGACCGCCTTCGGAATCCCTCACTGCTGCGTTTCGGTCTCGTTTTGGCCGACGAGCCACGAAAATAGTACCCGAGCTGTCTTACTCGAAGTTCTAGCTGTTGTCCGATAACATGTGGCACTTCTCTCGCCTGGTTCGATTGCTTCCAAGAAATGATTACGAGTATTTTCGGCAGTTGTTTGAGCTGATATATAAGCCGAGCGCTGAGGAGGCGAGAAGCCTCTACTTGTTTCATGAACGAGCCAAAAGGGACGAGAATGAGAAGCTGCTTGTTGAGCTACAGGAGGAAGATTTGGCAGCAGAAGAATTACAGGAGAAGGAGCGGGTTTTCTTCCCTCCTACGAGTCGCAAATTCCGACGTCATTGCTGTAGCTAGAAAACTAACGCTGATATCCTCAGATGAACCCAAGTTTTCTTGCCGACCACATATTATGGCAATGGGTTGAAGAAGCTCTCAGACAGGGTGGTTCTCTGTAACTTCACAAATGCGCCTTTCCTTTCAGTGTTTAGTCACGGACAAAACTTTCGACCAGAGCCACTTGGCAACTAACACCATCTTCGTATAGATGTCATTTTCAAAGCAAGATCTTGGCTACATGAAAATATCAACTGCATACAAGAAAGCCAAACTATACAACACCAATCGGGTCTTGTAACAAGCAGCACCAAAATCAGACCTTATTGATGCTACAGCCTGCTCCACAATCGCCAACCCCAAAAGACCAAGACACTGCAGAACAATAGCAATTACCAAAAGGTCTGTATGCACGTACAGCACATCGTTGATACCGCCCGGTCGATTGCAGATTCTAGCACATTGAGTAAGGCCGGACGCGTAATGTAAGTAGGGTATGCCGGCAACATAAACCTAGGTGCACTAGCAGTCCAGCACAAAGTTCGGCGGCCGACTTTAATGCATACCGTACACATATTCTATGCGAACCGGAATCTGATCCTAAGTTCCATCAACTTCAATCGACTGCGTAAACACGCAGCAACGGATTTTTGAATACGCAGCAGCAACTAGGCCCAAAACGGAAGTAGTACCTGCGAACATGAATTTAAATATAAAGGTACCTCCCATAATTCCCTAAATCCTTCTACTCTCTTAGTGCAGCTTCGCAAACAATTATAACACGCTATATTTAAAGATATAGGAATTGCAGAAGGTACCTTTACATAAAAATTTATGTGCAGAGGTACTACTTCTGTTTTGGGCCTAGTTGCTGCTGCGTATTCATTGCTGCGTGTTTACGCACTCCTGTTGCTGGGCAAGCAAAGCAAACCAAGAACGCCCCCCACACCCCCCACCTTTCTTGTCCAATCTAATCAAGCGCTGGCCGCCACAACAACTGCGCGCCTCCCGTCCGTCTTCAGCCGTCAAGGCTCCAGCCTCGGCGCCAGACGCTGTCATCACCACGCCTCCCACTTGGCTTTTGACTCTCTCAACCTTCCATGGGCTGGATCGAAACTTGGCTTGTTCATCCCGCGTACACATTGGCGACACACTTGCCAACTCATGCGCACATCGAGAAGGCTGTATGTTTGTGCTAGCATCGTCTTCTTGCAGTCGCCCTAGAACCAGTCGCATACAACCTGACCAGACTCTACCTAGGTACCTAGGTACCCATTACCTAATACCTAGTACCTAGTACCTACGCCTAACAGTCGTTGGCTGGGTACCCCGGTGGCATAACATTGGACCAAATTGACCCTCTGCTGCTGCCTCCTCCTGCCTCTAATTCCTTCCCCTCCATCCCCCCCGGGCCCCGGCCACTGTCCACTTCACCACAGCCTTGTCTGCTCACGACAGGGATCCTCCCTCCCACGGCTTGCTTACTTTGTTTTTATGTTATTTTATTTCTTCATCTTTTAATCTTGACCGAGATGCCCGTAGCCCTCTGGCACAGTCATCGCGAAAATTTCCCATTGCCGAATCTCCAGCTTTTGGCCGTGCTGGTTGGAGTGCCTTGCTTTCGACGTCTTATTTTTTCTCGACCTGCTCTGTTGTGGCTTGGCTCACGAACATCATCCAGCCGCCCTCCACGACGTGAACGACGACGGTAGCCGTCCGCCATCTTTTCGAACACCAACTTCCGTCATTTTCAACGAACTAAACCCGATATTGCACGTTATTCGCGCTATTCGCTTCATTTTCGCCCATCGCCTTCGTGTACAGTAACCTTTCGAAAACGCCCTCGTCACGTCCCTTCCCATGGCATTCATGCCTTGATTATATTCCACATACACCCACAAATTGCTTGGAAGACTTCGCGTAGCAGTCTCTCCTTGCTGACTTGGGAGCGTGGTTGACCTAGGATGGCACCAAGTCCCGCGGCCGTTGGGGGCCTGCTACGGCAGGTCATTTACTACCATCTGGACAATGCATCCTACGACAACGCGCTCTTCTTTGCTGAGAGATTCGCTGCACAGGACCCCAAAGCCGCCGATGCCGCTTATCTATTTGCACTCTGCCACCTTCGACTCGGTGATTTTCGCTCCGCTTACGATGTCGGGAAGCCCATGGGATACAGAGGCATCAACTTGGGCTGCGCCTGGGTCTTTGCTCAAGCTTGCTTGGCACTAGACCGCTATAAGGATGGTATTATGGCACTCGAGAAGTCGAAAGGTCTGTGGTCACAGAAGTGCAGTGTAGGAAAGCACACGCCGACTACTCGGGCAGCACATCCGGACAGTGCAGCCATGCTCTGCTTGTTGGGAAAGCTGTACCATGGCTATGGAGACAAGAAGAAGGCTGTCAGCTGCTTTGAGGATGCCTTGAAGAAAAATCCCTTTATGTGGGATGCTTTCACTGCGCTTTGCGATATGGGCATCAACGTGCGCGTGCCCAATATCTTCAGAATCAACGACGGGTTGATTCAAATGTTCGAGTCAGGTACCTGTCTGGCCGATACGGAGCAAGTAAAGGAAGCACCATCGTTGACTCCCATGGATGCTATACCTTTGAAGCGATCAACAGCGCGGAATATCCCAACGGAACTTGGACTAGACCCCTTTAATATTGGCTTCTCATCAGCCGAAATGAGTAGCCCAATCGTCGATATGTTCACTGAACCTCCAGAAAATGATTTCATGTCCAAGATACAAAATGCTCGCCAAAGACTCGCAGCATCTGCTAGCAATCAACCTGCCACTTTATCTGACGGCCTGGAAACCCCCACAGGTCCGTCAACCGTGGCAGACGCATCAATATCACGTCAAATGTATGCACAGGAACCGCCCCAAGCACCAGCCAGACGGACTAGGAACGCCAACGGAGTTGATGCCGGACTAGAAGTGCCACCTCGAATGAACTATAGATTAGGAACAAAGAGAAATACAAGACTTGGCCAAGGCGCACAAACCGTGGAGTTGATGGCCGATGCACCATCCACAAATGCGGTTCCCCCCCTGGTCACTGGCTCGAGAGCTGGAACCATCGCCGCCACCGATAGGAAGCGCACGCTGTCGGGACATCCAGTTCCTCGGTCGACGAATACAGACGAATACTCAACAAGGCGCAGCGCTAGGCTGAACATGTTCAAGCCATCGACAAAGGCTAACTCTGGAGCTGCAACGATAGGAGCGTCAGCAGGGCGGGAGTTGAAAAAGGCTAGACCCCCCATTTCACGAATTATTCGCCCAGGTTCTAGCGGCTCTAGCGTTGGTAGAGTTGTGAGTGGTAATAGAAAACCCGTGGATGATCAAGCCGACGTGGACCGCGGTGAGTGGTCGAGAACGCGAGAGCCAACATCCCAACCAGCGCCCCCTAAAGCCCCTGAGATGGAGACGATTAGAGCAGAGGAAGCCTTGAAATGGACGTTAGACCTCATGAAGAAATGTGGCAGCGGATTCTACTCTCTGTCCAGATTCCAGTGTCACGAGGCTCTCCAGACCTTCAGCTCGCTCCCAACAGCTCAGCAAGGCACTTCTTGGGTTCTATCGCAGATGGGTCGATGCCATTATGAACAGGCGGCGTATGCCGAGGCAGAAAAATTCTTTCGCAGAATGCGTGTCCAAGCACCGTCACGTCTGCAAGATATGGAAGTATATTCAACTATCCTGTGGCACTTGAAGCGAGAAACAGACCTCTCTTTCTTGGCCCACGAACTTGTCGATTCGTCGTGGTACTCACCACAGGCTTGGTGCGCGTTGGGGAATGCCTGGTCATTGGCTCGGGATCCTGAACAGGCGCTTCGCTGCTTCAAACGAGCTACTCAACTGGATCCGAAATTCGCTTATGCATTTACTCTTCAAGGACACGAACATGTCGCTAATGAAGAGTATGAGAAGGCGCTCACGGCCTATCGACAAGCTATTGCTGCCGATAGAAGACATTACAATGCATATTATGGTATTGGAAGAGTACAGGAGCGGCTGGGTGCCTACGACAAAGCCTATGACCATTACTACGCCGCGCAGACTATCAATCCTAACAATGCTGTACTTATTTGCTGTATGGGAGGTGTGCTAGAGAAGCAGAAACAGATGATACCTGCATTACATGCGTACTCCAAAGCGGCCGAGCTTGCCCCCAAAGCAGCACAGACTCGGTACAAGAAGGCCCGAGCGCTGCTCACTGTTGGGCAGATTGAAGCAGCCCAAAAGGAGTTGATGATTCTGAAAGACCTAGCTCCTGACGAGGCTACTGTTCACTTTTTGCTGGGAACCTTGTATAGGAATACAAACGAGAGGCAATTGGCAGTGCGGCACTTTACCATTGCCTTAGCTCTAGATCCAAAGGTGAGTATTTTCACTCTAAAACATCCCATGCGGTTTACACCTCCCTCTACCGCTCTTGCTAATATGCTTTATTATAGGCTGGTCCGAAAATCAAAGAAGCAATCGAGAGCTTCGAGGATGATGTATCGATGGACGACTCGATGATGGCATGATAAGGCATGAATAGTCGAACAAAAAACAACAACAAAAGTCATTCTCATGGGGCCAGGACTTCTAATTATAATGACCGATGGGACGGCGTTCTGTTTGAAGGTACAGCGTCGGTAAGATGTGGATCAGGCTTTAATCCGTTGGCGGTCTTATTGTACAACGTACAGGAAAAAGCTTATTGGCCACAGATATTGGGTCTGGAAGGCTTAACTCTGTCTCTATTCGGAAGAGTGCGGCAGGAGACCCCATTGCATAGCATGGTATTGGCGTTCAAGGATTTTGGCTTCATTCTGCACTTTGTTCTATATCATTCGCGGGAATCCCAGCGCTGGTACTTGGATAGGGGACATGACAGGGACGCGATACATGAAGTGATTAGGATTCATATAGGGCCAGGACGGTGAGAAGCGTTCTGGTGATGTAGTATATCATTAATATGCTGGCGTGGCGACGAAATGTCTTTACGTGCAATCATACGAGTGCCGATGCTGTGATGGTATACCAATTTCAGATTAAGATGTACGTCGCTAGTCGACGGTTCCCCGTGGAAGGGTAGAAACATAATCAAGGGGTGCCATCTCTGATCCATCCGGCTGGCCGACTACTTTCACCACGTCGCCCTTTTGAAGATGCACGCCCCTGAAGTATACCCTTGTAGCTGAATGGCCATCCAAGTGCTCAGAGAAGTCGTGACCTAACTGGTCCTCTAGGTCGCCTTTCCATTCCCCAACGAGCTTATGGTTGCGAAACAATTTATACTTTGCTTTACCGCCCTTGATATCAAAGTAGTTGACTGCAATGTCGTATGTTCCCGACGCAGATTCGGTAGTGAACATGGCAGTGGCCAATCTGGACACCGATGAAGCCACAACTGCTTTCCCTCCGGACGCTGCTTCAGGAGGAGTCACAGATACAACTTTGTAGCCATCGAGCTGCATACCTTCGGCCTCAATTCGCCATGGATGATGGCCCACACGGCCCTTTTCATCGGCTATCTGGCTCTTAGTATGGTAAAACTCAGAAATGGAGTCTCGCCACACGAGCGAGTGCCCTGCCTGATAGCTCAACCGAGTAGAAATGTGCTTGAAGCGCGACTCATCGACCAGGCCCTTCAGGGAAGACCATAGGACAGGGTATGTCTGTGCCGATGCGGATCCCTCATAATGCGCATCGTAGAAGTGCTGGATGACGGTCTTTCCCGACTTGAGTCTATGTGTGTAGGGGACGTGGTGGAACCAGAGGAGGAGATGATCGGGAGTAGTGTCGATATTGTCAAAGCGGGATGCGACTTGGAAGGGATACTGTCCCGCGTTGCCCGTGCCGTTGGAAGTCGTCCTGTCCATGCCTATCGAGTGGGCATCAGCGCGAGTCCATTGACCCCAGCCATTGTCGTCCATGGAGGCCGGGCCGGGACCAAAGTGTGTGTAAAGGATGTCACAGAGGGTCTGGATGCCCAGATTGCCCGTGTATCCTTCGTAGGCCGGCCAGGAGGAGAGCGCGATTTGGGAAACAGCATCGCGGACATTGCGATCCAGGCCAAAGGTGAGACTGATCCATTCTTGGAGGACGGACTCTGCCGAGCGGCTTGGCGCCCATGCTAGTCGGCCGTAGGCATACAGATTTGACATGGACAGATGGTTGCCCAGCCACGTTGGGTCATTGCCGGCATTCACGACAGCCACGTAGCCGCTCGGTTTGCTGCCCTGGCGGTTTCGCGAGAGAAGGTCGCTGAGGACGGACTTTTGGTCGTTGATGCGCAGGTCAAAGTCCAGGATGGTCTTCCAGAGAGGAGGCAGGTATACGTAGTGGGATTGCTGGCCGAGGTACTCCTGGCTGACCATGAGTTCGATAGCCGGCGACGCATGCTGCAGATGAGCGAAGAGCGGCGAGGGAGGCTCCCTGACCTGAAAGTCAATGGGGCCGTACTTGACTTGCACGACGGCGTTGTCGTCAAGGTTGGCTTCTTCGGGCCCGAAGTACTCTACCGCGGCATTGGCTCTGTCCTCTGTCCAGATGCTCTCGTTGAGGTGGTTGTCGTACACGAAGGCTCTGAACATGACGACGCCATCGCCATCGCCATCGCCATCGCCATCGCCACCGCCATGGCGCCTCAGCGCCCTCGCAAACATGTTGGCTCCGTCTGCAAGTCTTCTCCCGTAGCTCAGCGGGCCGGGCTGCCCTTCCGAGTTGGCCTTGACGGTGTAGCCCAGCAGGTCGGGCACGTATTTGTACAGTCTGGCCGTCACTTCGTCCCACCACTTCTGGACGGCGGCATCGAGAGGATCCGAGGTTGGCAGACCTGCTGCCCTTGGTGCGTCAAAGTACACGGAGATGCCTATGCGGATGCCAAACGGGCGCATGGCATCCGCGATACGGCCCAGGCCCTTCAGGTTGTCCTCCTCGAGCAGCGCATCATCGGCATTCACATTGTTGACGACGACGCCATTCAGCCCGACGGAGGACAGGAGGCGAGCGTACGAAGCGGCGCGCTTCAGATCAGCAAGGACCTTGCCGTCCTTGAAGAAGATCGAGCCTCCGCCGTAGCCTCGCTCGATGGTCCCGTCGAGATTATCCCATTCGTTTGTCCAGCGGATCTTGGCGCTGGGGCTGGACGAGAGCTGCTCCGGCGCGAGGTTGCCTGATGCGAGCCTGGCCAGGTACTCGAAGGCGCCGTAGAGAGCACCTCGCTCGTTTTGGCCCACGATCTTGACTCCGGGGCCCGTGGTGTCGAGCCAGAACCCGTCTTCTTGCAGAGGAGGCGTGGTGTTGTACGTCTCCGTCGTGGTGACGAGGATGTACGGCTCCGCGATGCCGCACCCCTCGTGGCAGATCTGGATGTCCTGACCTAGGATTCCGTGGATGCCCTCTTTGAGCTCCTTGGCTGCGGTGTAAGTAGGACTGGTCGAGTTGAGAGTAGGTGTCCAGATGTGCGCGAGATGATGAGCATTGTGGATGACAGTTTCTGGCAGCCTGGCGTAACGCAGCCATGCATCGATGCCCGTTTCCACGTTCATGGTTGCATGGATGGGCGGTGACATGGAGTTTAGTTGTTGAATTCCTAACGCTCGGATCTCATTCTTATATTCCGTGACAGCTTCGGCGATTTATATATTGCCCTGTCACTTTTGGTGGATGCAACCTCAGCGTGGTATTCTGTCTTGTCATTTTTCCTGTTTCTTGCTCGAACCTCTCCGCATCGGATAATATTCATCTCCTTGCCGCTCATGACTCGAAAGACTACCCTTTCCCGCATCCTACTTTTCCCCACGGCACAGATTAGCATGTGGCTATCTGTACTGTACCTCTTTACCCCGATGTCGCGAACTTGGCTTACACCTGCTTGACAATTTTCATCGTTACGTCATTTGAAAAGCGGCATGAACGCCAATGCACTGCACACGGCAGCTTCCGATTTCCGTTGGTGGAAAAGGTTCCGTGCGCGGAAAAGGAAAAAAAAATGAAGTAAACCAATTGATTTCTCTATCGTGTGTTCTTGTCCGCATGGGGCTCTACTCCGTACGCGGCCCGTAGGTGGAAGTATGAGGTCGCACGGGATGCACGGGGTGAATGGGAGCGGTTGAGACTGCGCTATGCAACGAAGAAACGAAGGTCAGAGATTAAAGTCTGTTATTCTAGACCAGCTACCTAGCCAGATCTAAGAGAACTACTGGTTGTGTCCTTGCTCCTTCACTCTTGTATACGACCCGTCTCTGCCTCGCAGATCATTTCCAAGCTCGATGATCAGGAGGCGATGCGAAGCAACATATGAGAAGTTTAAATCCGCTCTGGCGTCACACTCTATGCTGATCATACCCGGTACGATCAAACAACAAACCAGCAGAACAAGCGGTCTTGGCTACCATGTCTTGAACTGGCGCCTTGCAGATTCCCGTTCATGGCAGAGTGAGTGATGTGGGCTTTCTTATAAGAAACTAAACATGAACCACCCTATCAAGGAGTGTACGGGAGTAGAATTCTGGTTAACTAATTAAGCCAACGAACGGGAAGAACGCGCAGTTACGAGTCATGCGTAATGCAAGTCGGCGGCTCCGGCGGCTCCGGGCCCGACTCCGGGCCCGACTACATGCACGTCACCACACCTCGCTTGGAGCCAAGTGCAACATTTATCGTATTGAGAGGAGAGTAAGACTAGATTCCCTGCAAAAGCGCAGTTACTATGACTATGGCAGGAGTGCTTGCATCAAGTGCTATGTCATGAAATACTTCAGTATGGCTATCTCTCTGAGGCCCGTCAGGCTTCAGGCATGTATTTGCAGGCCGTGTCTGCTAATCGCTCGTTCCGCTAGAGGGTAAAAATGTGAAGCCGCGACGATCGGCATCCATGGATGGATAGGATATTATAATCCCTGAGCTTCCGCAAAAGGCGTCGTATTTCTAGGCCACTATCGTTAACAAGGATGTTGTGGACAAGTGCGTAATATTGAAACCTTGGGGTCCTCAGAGAGATAGAATTTAGCCTGATTTTTCAGATGAGCGGCTTCCGTACTATCGTGCGATACATACTGTACCGCGCATCTATATAATGGAAGGTTCTGGGACAAGGCTTAGCCTTTGAGAAGCAGCTTTAATCAAGTCCTCTTGCCAGCACTCTTGCAAAGATGAGGCTAGTGAGCCATTGGGTGGCAGCTTGGACTGCAGCACAGCAGGTACCACTAAAGGGCGACTTGCCTGCAGTAAGTTCATGTAGTTTATCGGCAAATTTTACGGCGTTACCAGTAAGGTGAATCTGACCAAGTATCTAGGTTGACCAAAACACTTGCTTCCGCAACGCTACTATACGGCAGACAGTAAGACTGGCAACTGGCGGTGACATTCTGCAACTTCGAATCACCAATCTATTCGGTAAACCAAACCTTGACATCACATCTGTGACGGTTGGACTGCCGCAAGGCAATGATACTTGGGATGGGACAGGCTCCAGGATCATGGTACCACACACGGCCAAGAGGTTGTTGTTTGATGGCAGGCAGTCAGTGGTAGTGCCAGGCGGAAAATCAGTCGCATCTGATCCTATCAGACTCGACAGTAATGCAGAAGAGGTGGTTGTTGTCAACATGTTCTTGGAACGAGGGCACCAAGCAAATGCCATCACAGGCCACTCTGCTAGCCGGACAGACACATGGATTTCCCAGGGCGATCAAACTTTGCATGAGAATCTTGACCAGGCCGCGTTGCAGAAAGTTCGCCATTGGTACTTTATCGATGGCATTGATAGCTGGAAGACTCAATATGCACACTCGGTCGTTGCAGTCGGCGACAGCTTGACCGACGGCCGCGGCTCCGTCACGAATGCAAATGGCAGGTGGACGGACCTCCTTGTCAACAGGCTAAAGAAAAAAGATTTGGCAGGCAAGATATCCGTAGTAAATCAAGGGATCGGAGGCTCCCTGGTGCTCCGCCCCGGCTTAGGGGACAGCCTGCTTAAGCGTCTAGACCGGGACGTATTGCAGGTTCCCGGAGTCAAAACCGTCATCGTATGGGAAGGAGCGAATGATATTGGCTTCACGCCTGCTGACGACGCAACGCAGGCAGCGTTGACGGACCAGTTGATCGAGGCATATAAGACCATCGCAGAAAAGTGCCATGCGGCTGGGCTCAAGGTCCTGGCATCTACCATCACGCCCTTCTGCGCACCTGAGGGTGTGGACCGGGACTTTTCACGTCCCTACAGAGAACGCACGAGACAGAAAATCAACCACTGGTTGCGGCACTGCAAGGTGTTGGACGGCATTGTGGACAACGATGCTGTGGTGCGCGATCCGAAGAATGGATCACTGTTGCTCAAGGATTACGATTACGGGGATAACCTGCATCTAAGCCCGCGTGGGTACCAGGCAATTGCTGACGAGTTTCCCATTGAACTTCTGTAGGTTTTGGCTTAGATGCGCAAATGATGATTGGTTGACGGTTGTGGTATGAGTGATGAGACGGTCTCTTTGGCAACGTGAAGCTGCTCTGCTGTTGATGAGTTGTTTTATGTTTGGGGGCCGAAACCTCCGGAGCTAGTAATATGATTGGCTTAGCTGATAGACGACTTGGTTGTTGAATTGATCCCTGAGCGTCGTAGGCAACAGGTAATCACGTGTGAACCTCCATTGCTCGATTCAATTGTCTTGCAATCAGGAACAAAAAAGGTACCTCTGGGCAGCGTGCCATTGTTGTCCTCGCAAATCAGCAGGTACCTGTGCAGGACATGGGCCACATGGCTCCGCCCAACCACGCACACCACCCTCCCAAAAGCGGCTTAGCGCTGCCCTACTCCGTAGTCAAAAATAAAG